>JAGPOY010001793.1:0-16260 GCA_018983105.1 Silene uniflora
GCTTCAACACTTAGCCCAATTCTTGCTCTTGACTTAGCCTTGTTCCTATTATGCTCCATTTTGATCCAATTGTTGTAGTATTTAGCACATTTGTGCATATTTCCTACAAAACATGTCAATATAGCAAAAGAAGCTAGAAACACTAATATTAGCTCAAAACACTAAAGATAAGTGCTAAAAGACATGTAAAACGAGGCTAACAAAAGGGGTTAAAGTATACAAATTATGCACTTATCACACAACTCTATTATAATTTGTGTTGAAAGTCGACATGAAAAAAAATTAGTGTATCAAAATTTGAGCTTGGGACTCCAAAGTCATTGAAGATTCTCATAACATGTTTATAGGAGTCAGGGAGGGGATCCCGGTCCTTAGGGGTTGTTGTAGGTGTTAGGGGGTGGGGGTGGGATTCCGAAGCAAATTATGGAAAGGGTCACCAAGGGTGGAGAGGTGCGGGGCAGTGAGGGTCTCCGACATAGTGTTGGACGGCAGCCACCGGCGCCTATAATGGTGATGACAGTGGATATGTCGTCGTGATTTGGTTGTAACACCCAGTCCAAACCTAGGAACGAGAGCGGTCACTCACGGTAGCTCGCTAGGCTTTGTACATGGCCCATAGATCAACACGGTTCCTTTTTAGCGCAATTTGTCCTCACTCATGTGCATTCTGGGAACCTTTCCGGGAGGTCACCCATCCTAAGACTACTCTGAGCCAAGTACGCTTCACTGTGGAGTTTTTTTACATGGATAACCAGAAAAGAAAGTGAACTTTGTTGATATAAGTAGTACTTTTAATCCCTTTACGCATTAGCCTTGTAAGCCTGTCAGTGAACCTCTTTAAGGAGGTACCCCACCCAAATAACGTCCTCAGTTCAGTAGAATATTACATTATTGGTGTTGGTGGTTATTGAGGGTCTCGGGTTGAAGCCTTCCCAAGAGCTATTTTCTTGAGTGTTTATGGCCGGAGTCTATACCTTCTAGACTTCGAACATCATGCCACTCTCGGATGGTTTAACTGTTATACGTGGTTTGCACTTTGCAGGCTATTACGTATACCGGGGTGTTTACCCAACGTATACCAGCCTATTACGTATACCCGGGTGTTTACCCAATAAGCACCAAAAGTAACGATTGCGGATCCCTCGTCATAAAAAAAAAGTAGCTCCAATTCACCCATAAATTTAACCAAACAAACTATAGTGAAGATTGTGTGGACTGTCATCACTAGTATCAATTTTTGTTTGTGTTGTGGACAATAATACATTTATAGGACGTGACATAAACTTAGTGAATCAAGAACATTGATTTATAATTTTCACAAATTACAGCATGGGAGTAGTAAAATGGGCAGTTGATATGAATAAAGGAGGAATCATGCAGCATGTTGGAGGCCAATGAATAGGCAGCTCAACGGCCCTTTTCGCCAGTTGTGAATTTACCTTCTTCCCTTATTTCCCGCTGCTCTTCATATAAAGTACGCAACTCACTCACAGTACAAGTAGCATTTATTCACTCTTTCAAACCAAACACCCTTTACTAAAACAACCTTCATGCCATCGATTCCTTGATCGCCTACTTCCTCTAGCTTTCTTAAAGATTAGCTGATGTGATGTTACTATGTTAGACGGTTTTACGATAACACTATATAAAGCGGATTTCACTTACAACATGGAATACAAGACAAATGGTAATTGGCAGTAGAATTCGTTTTACAATATTCTGGTATAAGACCACCCTATACAAGAATATGTTTTACTATGCTATACAAGACAATTTTCAATTTTGAGACTTGTTTTTCTCTTTAATTATATGTATAGGCGCAAGTGTTATTAGATGTATAGTCGTATAATAACATCTTTTATAATGGATCCTATGTTATGAGATTTAAAAACTTTCTCAAAGTACTTTATCGAATATCAAAACTCTTTTTGTCAACTAAAATCAAAAAGATAATCATCGAAATTTTTTTAGAAAAGCCTCGGGTTAATTATTATATTGATTCCAAATTAGCAATAGCAACGACGTACATAAGAAGATCGACAAACAAATTCGCCATGCAAAGCTTTCTCTTTGTATATATTTGACCCGATTAGTTGCTGGGTTGTTGGGTTCAGATGGCATGAATATGCCCATCAATTGCCCCAAATGACTGCATGATTGTTAGATCATGATCATTGAGGTGTCTATCATTGCTCAAATAACAGCTTGGAGGTGCTTCTGATCTGTGGAGAAGTTATATTTTTGGGCCCTATACTGTCTTTGACAGATGTCCTACTCGCAGTGGCGACACATGTCGCTTGTCTTTTTGTCCTTTGTATGATCTTTTCTTCTATAAATAGGTTCACCACATCGCTCTTAAGGTTTAACTTTAGCTTTTCTTTTCATCTTTTCACTATTTTGATTGTATTTGTGATGTCAGGCGTTGCAGTTCATGGGAATGTCAATTAGTCGGTGTTGGATTCTTCTTCAATGGTACCAGAGAGTCTGTCGACCTCCTTGTATGTTGATGTTACGACCATAATGCCCTTCATGCGGTATTTGCTTTGGCAGAATCAACTGTCTCTAAGATGAAAGTTTCAATGGCTTACAACAAACCTATGAAGAGGATGCTTCAGAGGGAGATATATCGCTTGAGCTCTCACCTATAGCGTAGGATGAGACGTGATCCTACGAAGGGTCCTATCGTTTCAAAGCTAAAGGCTTCATTGACTCACCATAAATCCGTGAAGATGTATGATACTTGAAAGACTTCATTTTTCTAACTCACAAAATCTTTCCTCTTTCGTCGTTTTCTCTCTTTTAGCTAAATTGTTTGCAATGCCAAAGCTTTCTTAAGCTATTTTAATGAAAATTCGTGCAAGGCGTCGTCGTGAATGACCCCTCATCTACTCTCTCTATAGGAGTGTTAATAAGGTCCGTTGTGGGCATGGCTTCACCTGTTGACAGCTTTTGATGTTGACAACGCAAGGGGTCGGCCTTCAAGCAACGGCTAGCCCTCCCCCGTTCCTCTCTTTCGTAATGAGGTGAGAACTCAGAGGTTCCTTATGACGATGTTTCATCTTCTCATGACTCTTTTAATAGGAAGTCTCCAGAGTGTCACTCTGACGTCTCTGTTTGTGTGTCCCCTCAGGGATATTGCCCAATGATAACAGGTTCAACCTGCTTGGTTATGTGGAACTCTTTCTTTTCTGATGACATCACTAGTCTCTTTAGTGTTCCTTTTTAGGTGGTTCCTTTTTGTTCGATTGTAGTTTGGTCACTATGGTAGCGTAGTGTACTGGTTGGTGGAGGGCTTTACTCTTTTCGTTTGTATTGGGATTTGTATGAACGCATTTTCTTGTAATATTAATATCTTCATTGTTTTCTTGCGCTTTTGTCTACTCGCATTCTCCATAACTGCTATCATAAGAATGTTATTGTGCTTGACTATGTAACTGCCCCCACATATGGAAGACACATGGGCTTTTGCATGTGGTCACTACGGTCCCTCCACGTGTTAGCCTCTCTACTCCGACCTTCGTTGGTTAGTTCTTCTTTCTCTCCGTTTCCCTCTTTTTTTACAATGGTGGACTTATTCTTTAATCCACTAGAGGGTGCATGTAACTCCTCCGCTTACCCGATCAAGGTAAATGAAGATGCTTGATAGGCTTATCACGTACCTAACAAAGATAACCTAGCTAGGCTTAGCTAACAAAACAAATGTAGTTAGGGAAGTAGGGGTCGATCTCAGGAGACGGTAGATGCAATATGACAAACTATGAGTAGAATTCTATCAAGGTCGGTCACGACGCGCTTGGGTTTTGGTTTGGTTGTTTAAGAAGAAAGCAATAACGAAATTTTAGACGTAAACGATGATGATAAAAGATCTAGGGGGAATGAGGTCACACATGTAGAGATTAGCATAAGACGATGTCAAACTAGATGAACATAAAACCAATTGTTGTTTAGCCTATCGGTAATTTCCCTTCGGCCTATTACCCAACCACAAAACGATTACTAACGAGTTTTCGCACAAATTAGGTCGATCTACTAAAACATGCTTTGCCTAATTCAATTCCCAACTTTCGTTCTTAGGAAAAAAAATAACAATTTAATTAACGATTATGGCCAACAATCAAACACTAACAATACGAAACAAGCCTGAATATAAACAACAGATTGATAATAAAATTCTCTAATCTAACATGTAAGTAATACTAATCGAACATGGCTTCCCCGCCCCTAGATTAAGAAAATACTCACACATATAAACGATGAAACTAACAACGGTTATGTATATAAACATAAACATGATAACGATATATAAAATTGGAAATGAAATGATTAAATAAACAAAGAGACAGAAATTACCAACTTGAAGAACAAGAACGAGAACTTGGAGAAAATAAGAGCAATATAAACCCGGAAATCAACTTGAAATAACTTGAACGATTGTTGCAAAACGATTACAAACTACTTATTAAACTAGAGTTTTTATGTAAAGACGGAAATGTAAATTGTTTGATTATTACAAATGACGGAAAACAAGAGCTTAAATAAGAAAATGGGAGAAGTTAAAGCGTTTTGGCTTTGAGACTCATGTCCCCGGTACCTCAGGAACACGTCCTCGATCGGGGAAGCAGGTACCCAGCTCTACCTCGCCAAATTCTCATTTGCAAGTCTCATGGATGCTTCCCCGGGGGTAGGGGACATATCCGCGTTAGGGGACGTAGCTATTTATTTTTGGAGCTTAATTTTTCAATAAAATCATCAATCTACATCCCTAGGGGTAATGGATGCACATGGGGACGCGTGAATCACCTCCAAAGCTCCATATCTTCACTCGAGGCTTGATCAAATCTCGTCATTTCTTCCTTGGGACATGTGAAACTTCCCAAAATGCCCTTTCATTGCCAAAACTCGCTCCCCATAGCCTTGTGTTACTCGGTGGACGCCAAAATGATAAGAAAAGGCCATCAATTGCTCCTATTTTCTACAAAACACAACCAACACATGCAAATCACCTAGAACACGTTAGCTCACATAATCACTTTGTAAAGTGCAAGTAACATGTAAAAATGAGCTAAAAAGAGGATGAAAATCATATAAAAATAGGACACATCGATGGTACCATCTCGGTTCCCCGAGATTGTACATTAAAAACTTCAATTAAGAAACATTTAATAAAAGTCCCAAAGATTTAGCGATTAATACAAACCAAATATGAAACTACAAAACTCAACTAGCAGCAAAAATATGAAATAAGTCTATAGTCACTATCTCAAGTCTAAGCTAGACTCTAGGCATGACTTCGAGCTTGTCCTATAGCCCCAACAATGTCCATAGCATCATCATCTTATACTTGCAAGCTAAATCTAACTACTCAGCACATGATCGGAAATATCAAGTGGATCACAGTAGATAGTTTTGAAAAGAATTTGACACGAGCAATACACAAGTCAACACAAGCTAAGGTTGAGTAGAGAAATTCCATATACAAGTCAACCTCAAAGGTGACAATGATCGATACACAATGACGACGGAACAATCTCAACACATGCCTCGAGCATAGTCAAATCCCACAATCTCAAGTCACGGCTAACATGTATTACCAACAAGACAATTCTTATCACACATGATTGACAAGGCAACATAGACCTAGACGTGTGCTATAAATCACACGGTGGCCCTAACAACCGTGCTACAAATCACACGACAATCATATTAAGCGTGCTACAAATCACACAACAACAAATGGTACTCAAATCACACGACGAATGTGCTTGACCACATTCCCGAACCATTATATGTGCCCTCCGCGTACTACGGTGCGCCCAAGAAACCCGGTTACTCGTACCGATCCCAAACAATACAAAGTCCAATAATGTCAAGTTAATCATCGTATCAATATCACATCCACATCATATCAATATGCATCATCCATCACATAATATCAAGATTCATTGTCACAAATTCAATAATAACCAAATTATCACATAAACACATAATCCTAAGGGTTGAATAGAGAAAGTCTCTACCTTTAAGCAATTCTTCAAGTAATCGACAAACAAAAGTGCTCTTCTACAAAGTTGGTCCTTAAATAACAAACATAATAATATACATATCAATATTTATCCTTAACCAATTCCCAATTACATACAAGTTTCTCAAAACCACCAAATTCTAGGGTTTGGTCTCATAACATTGGATTATACAATTAATCTGATGAGAAACTACATGAAGATAACAATAAGAAGATGTGCAAAATGTGGTAATAAGATTTAAGTTAATTGGTTTCTCTTAATATTGACATATCATTTCTTAAGATTAAAACAAATTAAATGTCAACTCACCTGAATAGATAAGACAAGTCTTTTACTAATCCCTCAAAATTTTACTTTTAACCTAGTTAAAGCATATTAAGTCTAGAATTAAACCTGTCAAAACCGACCCGACCCGAAAACCGTCTGTATCCCTACCCAAAAAAACCCATTCATTTCAATATGAACTCGGAAGTTACCGGAACTCGTTTTGACTCCTAAACAGCGGGTGAAAACCCGACTTGTTGGGTCAAGACAACATATGTTTCTTGAAAACACAATGTCACGACTTTCAAAATTTTTTCAAAATTAAAATATGTTTGTGTGTCATGTCATCACCCTGAACCACAAGTCAATTCATCACCTTAAACCGCGTGTCATGTCATCACTCCAACCCCATCAAGGTCTAACTGTGTGCCAGGTCATCACCTCAAATCGTGTGGCAGCCACATCATCACTAGCACCTTATTGCCCCGAAGCGCACATCACCTCAACATTGCCACCTCATGATCTTTAACCGCGTGACATATTACTGACACCTCGATTCGCATGCCACATCATTACTGCCTATTTGAGAGTCACTTTGTACATGAAGAGTTAATAAAGAAAATAATTATGATACTGACGGATGGTGATAATTAAGATCACCAGTACGAAAAGAACGCGACAAAACCTATAGTGAATGGTGGAATTTATGTAATAAGGAAGTTTTTTAAAATGTCAGAAAAAGTCTTTGGTTACCCCTTTCTTTCTAGAACTCGACCTGAAGCCCGTATAGACTTGACCCGTATTTTACTCAATCCGAAATACACCCAATCCATATTTTTTCGGAACCCGAAATTATCCGACTCCTAACTTACCCGTTCGACTCGTAAGACATGTCAACTAAGAATGGATTGCCTCAAACAAATGGGTAAAAATTATGTAATAAAAAGGTTTTTTAAAATGTCTGGAAAATTCGTTGGTCAACTCGCCTCTTACCCCTAACTCACCTGGTTACCCATTCGACCCTTAGCTCACCTGTTTGACTCGCTTAACAGCTTAACAGAGCTAAGCTGAACTGAATTGAAATGAGCTGAAATTAAGTCGTTGGGTCAATCTGTTTCTTACCCTGAACCCGACTTAAAACTTGTATAGACATGAGCCGTATTTTACTCGATCGACCTAACTTACACGAGATTCGTATTTTACCGTCACCCGAAATTACCCAATTTTGCCATTTCAACCCGTTTGATAGGTCTATTTAAAATGGTCTCCTAAAAATTTGAAAATAAATAGAGACAAAAAAAAGTAGACCTTTATACCCTTATTACAACCCACTCTACTAAAAATGTCACGTGTCAAGCATTAGTGGAGGGTGACCCACGTTTTCCTCTCTGAAAACACCAGACAAATGAAGACCAAGACCTCCCCAATTACACACATACACACACAAAAACACTAAAAAATCATAAGAAAAATCAACACAAAAACACACTAATCTCCTCTTCTCTCTTCCTTCTTCCCCCACTCTCCCACTCTCCCACTTTTGTTTGCAAATGTAATAACTATAGCTAAAACCCCATTTAATTTTTAATTTAATTTAATTTAATTTAATTTGCTTTATTTACATATATATTTTCAGAGATATATTGCTTTTTTCCTCATTTCATCATGTACCCATTTCACCAAACTTCTTAAATCCCATTAAAATCTTCAAAAAAACTGATAAAAATGGCATTTTCTGAGTTGGGTGATGATGCACTTTTTTGTCAGGAAGATTACACCTTTGATGATAATGATGATACAATAATTAATGATAATAATAATGAACAAAACCCAGTTGAAATTTCATTGTTATTTGAGCAAGATTTGTACTGGGATGATGATGAATTACCTAATTTACTCTCAAAAGAGGTGAAAAATTGTGTCTTTAACTTGAAAAGTGAAGAAAAATTTGACCCTAGTTTGGGTTTGGTTAGAAAAGAAGCTGTGGATTGGATGCTTAAAGTTCATTCACATTATAATTTTTCAGGAATTACTGCTCTTTTGGCTGTTAATTACTTTGATAGATTTATGGTTAAATTTGAAATTAACAAGGATAAACAACAATGGATGACTCAACTTTCTGCTGTTGCTTGTCTTTCTCTTGCTGCTAAAGTTGAGGAGATCCAAGTTCCTCTTCTTATTGATTTCCAAGTATGCTCCTTTTTATCTATTTGTTTCGTCGTAATCATTTGTTTACCTTTGATTAAAATACCCGTCACACCGAATAAAAAAGGTGTGAATTTGTTGATGTAGTTATTGGTAGGATACCCAAGTTGAGATCTTTTTTATCTCTAGGTTTCCAAGTTTGTGCCTTTTTAATCTTTTGTGTTGTAATTGTGTTTTCTGGGTATTTGGTTGATTGCTCAATTTGCTCATTTACTTTCAATTTTGTTGCTTTAATTGGGTTTTAAATTTGCCCCTTTTGATTGTTTGAATTGCGCCAAAGGATGTTTCTTTTGTGGGCAGGATGCTAAATTTGAGATTTTTTGTTCATCTGAATTTCCAAGTTTGGCTTTTGATGTGTATATCATCTATGAATCCTTGAAAGATTTAGCTTTTCGGGTTTTACTAGGTGATGGGTCGAATGCCGAAGTTGGGGATTGTGATTTTGTTATTGCTAGATACTCAAGTTGATGTCCATGAAAATTTTAAGCAGTTAATTGAATGTAACTGTTAAAGGATGTTTCTTTTCTGGGCAGAATGCTAAATTTGAGATTTTTTCGTCATCTGAATTTCCAAGTTTGTGCCTTTTGATGTCTGTCATCTATGAATCCTTGAAAGATTTCGCTTTTTGGTTTTTAGGTGGTGATCGGTACAATGCTTGAATGAATGCTGTGTGAGAGATGATCTAGTGAATTTGGGAAATAATGATTGTTTGATTATTATTGTGTAGGTTGAGGATAGCAAGTATGTATTCGAAGCCAAGACAATTCAAAGGATGGAAATATTGGTGCTTTCGACTCTTCAATGGAAGATGAATCCAGTGACTCCATATTCATTCCTGGATTACCTTACAAGGAGGTTTCCTTTAAAGGATTTTCTTTGTTGGGAATTTCTCAGGAGGTGCGAGAGGATCCTATTATCGACTATTGCTGGTAAGCAATGAGACTGGTGTACATTATGATACTTTGTTCGAGAATATAGTTATCTTGTTCTGCATTGCTACATTTAGGAGTGTTTTGTCTTAAACAATTGCTTATTTAATGTGCAGATTCGAGGTACTTGGGTTATCTTCCTTCTGTAATGGCAGCTGCCACAATTTTGCATGTTAGGGATTGTTTTGAGCAGTGTATTGGAGATGAATACCAGGATCAACTTTTCGGTGTTCTTGGAATTGAGAAGGTCAGCAAGTGGTGCTTTTACTTTGCGCTAAACGTGTTATATATGATTTATTTGAAGCTGTTTGATATTATTGTACTATATCTGGATATCCTTGTTAGTATTACATACTCATTTCCTATGCAAATAAAAAGTTTCATTCTGAGACACGATTCTCTTATATGATTTCCATTGCTAAATGGAGATGGAGTCGATATTCATTATTCTTTGGTTTTGGATTACAATGAAATAAAGTATAAAGATCGTCCAAACTTGTTACGCTTGCTTTGCTGTGAAATAGCTATGTTCAATGCAATCCTCGACGCAGATTTGATTATGAGTTGTTTGGAAATAGGATATCTAGGGTTGAGGCTGCTTAGATCCTACCTCTTTACCATGCCAGTGGATGGAGCATTTGAGGAACCGTATTAATGTTGTCAATATTGTAGTTCTATATGAGCACACCCATTTTTCTCACCCTATATTGTAAATCACTTGCTTATTGTTGGACGGGCAAATATACGATTCATGCTATGTGCGAAAGTTTGTTTGGTGCACTGCCTGATTCCATCTTGCTTATGAATACGGCAGGAGAAGGTTCAGGAATGTAGTCATTTCATTCTTCAAGTAGCAGGGGAGAGCGTTTACTGGCAATCAAACAAACGAAAGTCTGTTTCAAGACCCGGCAGCCCTAATGGAGTCATTGATATCACTTTCAGCTCTGATAGCTCTAATGATTCTTGGGCAGTATCGTCAGTGGGCTCCTCACCCGAGCGGAAGACCAAGAAGTTGAGGACATCTGAAGATCGGCATTTGGAGAGGTTCAATCATTCTTCTGTGGACTTTTTAAGCATTCACCGCTAGTTCCTTGACGCTTTCTTCTTATCGTCACTAGTCCTGTATTTCCAATAATTAAAAATGCTCATTAATGAGCTAATGTTAAAGTGCCTCTCGTCTCTGCATTTCCCGGACTTTCCAATCATGATCATGGCCTAACATCCAATTGATAGGTTCGTTTTGATGACTGGAAGCAGAGATGTCTGGCATTTTATCCGGAAGTAATAGAGACCATGGACATAGATGAAGAACATTTATGCAAAATGAATTTTTCTCTGAGGATTCATCTGTTTATGTGAACATTTTATTCATATCTCAAATTAATTACTCACCATGCCTTCATTACTTGTTTCATTACTCTTCGTACCATCCGATATTCCTTATGATTAGGATCATGATTATGTTATGGCTATTCTGAATTCTTGTTTGGATAACATTGTTGCCATGGAAGTCATTTAGCGAGTGCAAACATGTAAACTTGCCAATACTGTTCATTGAGTTCGGGGGTGAACATGAAAAATATCTATGCTTCTTGGACTTTCCTAGAAGTGTCCTACACGGGTGCATATACGAGTGTGCCTAAGACGGTTGTTTTGTGAAATGTTCATGTTTTTGGTCTAAAATAAAGTGTCAAAGTGTTCTCGTGTCGAAATGAGTGACTACGTACCCATGCTTCTAGAAATTAAGATCAATCTACCAAAGGAAGGTAGAAATGATCAAGAAAAAGAGGAAGGGAAAAAAAAATGAGAGATTCTTGTCTACATGTGAGCTGAGAAACATGGTGTCGGCCACTGATCGTAAATTTTTTAGGCTATAAGTTGGATTTTGTGACTAATTTTCAGGTTTGACTCTCTAGGTTATGCTACTAGACTTGCTAGTTACTACTGTTTTACTTGGTCTCGGAAACATAGTTAAATGAAATGTGAGATGTGAAACTGTGAAAGTGTGTGTATTCTTTTGCGGGTGAATGAGGCAGCTGTGGTCGCAATTTGAATATCGACAACTGTGATGCACGATGTCGCGACCATGCGCCTCGATAGAAGTTCTCAGGATTTACTATTGCCGACTATTATAAAAAATACCATTGATTCATCTCATTTCGAGTGTACCCAAGGAGTAGTTGCCATTGAGGCAGTAATATATTACTCGGAAACATAGTAATTAATGTTATTATAATCCGACTTGATTGATTAACTTAACGTAGGAGAAAAGTTGTAGGAAACTTATTTAATTAGGGTAGATGGTTAGCCTTATGTTTTGAATATGATTTATCCCTCTGAAAAGATGTCAGATGGTATTAGTTAGAGCTTTGAATGGTCTAACTGCTCTAGCTTCTTGAATCAGCATTCCACTTCCCATAGCAGTGAGGTGAGGATCTTGTGTTGTCTTTGGTGATGTAAATATTATTTCGACACTGTACTTTGATTCGGTGTCCTTACCGACTCTTTCCCGGTCGAAACTATTGAGTTTTACACTTTATAAGTGTGATCCACACCACGATAAACCCCCACGTTTTATGTCAACACTTCCCGGGCCAATATTATGAATGTTACTATACATAGCCGAGTTAGACACTCCCATAAGCACCTATACGGCTATACCTGATACTCTTAGGGCGGTCCCGAAAAACCTAATCCCCTAGTAAGTACCAAGGAGTACATGGAAATTGCTTGGGCACAAAATCTGTTTGTTGTAATTTGTAAACCAGTGAATATAGGGCAATCGATGTGGTGTCACGGTTTATACCCGTGTATATAGACCAAATTAGTTGTGTTTAGTCAATGAGCTGTGAGTTGTGACTCGTAAGTAGCGAAATTACATCGATGTTTTATTGGTCAATTATTATTTACCTTGATCTATGAAGTTAAATTATTATGTACTTGAAATGAAGGCATCGATGACCGCGTGCCTTGGTTATGTAAAGATGAAGAAGGAAATGATTTTAGTAATATTAGTAACATTCCTTAAGATACTATCCTTCTCATTTAATAATGGAGTACTTCAATGCAAAGCATATGAGCATCCTCTATGCAAACTCATGTTCTCCTATTCAATGTGCTTGCTTCCTCCTCCCTTTAAGGCTCACTAAAGTTTAAATGTTCTTGGGGGAGCGTACTTCTTGTACCATTTATGTACTACCGAGTTATCCGTTAACCCCACAAGCGGTAAAGTGGTCCTGGATTCTGAATAAAATCTTTACGGGTCGTTCGTATGAAGTTTTGAATTGATTTTTATACAAAACGCACCAAAAGATTAGATTTCCGGTGCCAGCTGACCGTGGATGCTAAAACTTATGTCTGGCAACTGCCCACTAGGTTCCTGAGTTTCTGATTTTTTTTGAGGAGCATGATTTTAAATCGAGTTAAGAGGGGTGATATTGCCGTGGGAAAAAATTCTTTGACGGGTATTGTAGTTATCGTTAAAAAGGTCTTCTGACGTCAATTAGGTAAACCCGTCTCAAGAGAGACTAACTGATGCTATATTTCCGAGGTTACCACATATTGAAGCGATATCAAGAACATATCTTTAGTACAACAATCGAGATTGCATAGCAACAACCGAATCCTGTATCAAGACTAAAACCGATAACTAGTACTCGTCGGGTTTGGGTACAGATGACATACAGTACTTAATGAGCACCTACAGTTTATCCTGCATGCTCCATAAAAGAGATTCAGTGGGGTGAACTGTAGTAGCTGTTGCAGGAAAAGACATCCCAGTACAAAGCTTTCTTATGCTTGCTTTACTCCCTATCTTTCTTTGTAAATTAAAGTCGGATTCCTGACTTTGTTACTTTGTTTTTTTGCATGTTACTCCAAGACACTTCCCTATAACATCAAAATGGAATTTTTATATTAGACATTTGACTACAAGTTCTGAATTTTACTGCATGATGAAAAAGTTACTACTATAGTAAGTGTGTTTATTTCTGGGACATGCAAAAATGTTTACTGCATCACATGGACTTGGGTACTCTTTACCTTTGTGCTTTACCAGCAATTTTGGCAGTTTTCTTTATGGTCCATCTTGTTTTATCACCTATTTGCCTTAATTGAAGCAAGCCGATTAGATTAGATTAGAGTTAAACTCGACTCATCTGATTATCGAGCAGGCTCTAATGAGTCTATGTTTCCCTGTTAGTCGGATCTTGTCGGGTTCGGGTCGTATTGGATCCTGACTACGTACGGCTAGAGTTTGGTCGCTTACACATCAGGTTACTCGGGTCAATTCTTATCTCAGTTTTGGGTCGGATCGGGTCGGGTAACCTGTTCGAGTCATTGACTATTCGGGTCATTTATATAGATTTGTCGGGTTTGATTTTGGTTGGGTCGGGTCATTGTCGGGTCGAGCTATTATCAGACTCATTTCCAGGTTGGGGCATTATCGGGTCAAGTAATTATGGTAGTTCGTCGGGTTGGATTCGGTTACGGGTCATTATCAAGTCAGGTTTGCTCGAAATCGAGTCAGAACAGACTTGTCAGCTCTATAACTCTAACAGACTAACTTATAGAGTATCTTCTATTGATTTAGCTCTAGTATTAACCGAGTTTTTCGTGATTACAAATACTCGAATAAGATTTGTTGATCTTAATCTTTAAGAAAGGGTGAGAAAGGACGATAAAAATGAAGGGAATGTTGAAATAGGGAGACAAAGTCTTTATTTTGTTCCGAAATGTCTTTGTTAAACTTTCAGGCTTTTGCTTTTGGTAGTTTCGAAAGATAGGCTATAGATATGGCGTATAGCTAGTAGCTTACCAATTACCATTACTCACTTGAATACCAAAGATAAAAGTGCTGATATGAAAATGACCTGAGATGACTTTTGCAATTAAGGTGTTTGCATTTAGTGGGAGAGAGGTCTAAAAGTTAAGGAATGGTTTGTTCTGGCTCACAATCACATTGTCCTTCTTTTGTGTGTGGACAATGAACACTACCCATGTTTCCCTAGCTTTAAGCCCTTCCTAGAGTCCTATTGTGTGTTTATGTATAGATGATGGATGACGGATGACGGATGACGGATGACGGATGACGGATGACTTGGTACTTCGCTCGGTCGGTTACCCGGGGAAGCGTGGGCTTGCAAGTTACTTCACTTGCGGCTGTTGATGGCGGATGAGAGTGTGCATCAAACGAATGATGCGATTATGTGGTGTGTAGGAACTATTTTATACGATCTTAACTCGTGTAATAACCAAAAGAACAAGTGAAACTCGTGATCGTGTGATAACCAAAAGAACAAGTGAAACCCGTGATTATCGGGGATGGTTCGGTATTAGGTTAGAAACCTGAATAATGTGTGAGGGGTAAGGATACCTATTGAAAAGTCTAAGGCACCCAACCCATTAAGCATAATAGTGTTTAGGGGGGATCAAATGGGCGAGGCGGGTCAGGCATGGGCTTGGCTAAGTGGACTTGGAACTAGCCCAGGATAAGTGTTGGTCGGACCGAGCTTGGTGGGAGTGGACCTGGAACCGGCCCGAGGTAGGTGTGAGGGGCGGGTTAGAGACGGGTCCAAGCTTGGTGGGAGTAGACCTAGAACTGACCGAGAGTATGGGGCGGATCAGGCCGGGCTGAACCCGGCCGAGTCAAAACTGACTCGTAAGGGGGGCTAGGTGCAAGTTGGCCTGGTCGGACCGCATGTTTGACCAACCCTAAATTGGTGTTGCATAATCTTGTATTTACACTTAGTATAGTTTATGAAAAGTATGAAACGGGAGATAAACACAAACACCACATTTTGAACACACTATTCTCATGACTAGCAACGACCTTTCTGGCGAGAAACTCTATGACCAAATCGTCCTTTTACCGTCTACACCATCTTTAATATTTTTTCCTAAAGTTCGAATGGTTAAAGTCTTGAAACAACAAGAATTATATTCTTCTTGATGAGAAACCTCGAATTACATAGACCTGGGCCGGAGGTGATCATGGGTCACCGGTAGAGATGGCAATGGATCGGGTACCCGCCCCGGATCCGCGAGATCCAATACCATTGGGTCGGATCTGGATTCCATTATTTTAGATCCGGATCGGATCCAGATTCATATACGATTATTAGGATCCGGATCTGGATTCTTCCTTTGAGATCCGGATCAAGATCCGGATTCTACCCTCGAATCCATTTATATTTTCTAAGTCTAATTTTCAAGCCCACGGCCAAGCCCATCTAATTAATAGCCTATGAACTATTTGTTTATTATGTATCTATTCCAAAATGAGCGGTATTTTGTGGCTAGTAAACACAAAAATTCTCATTTGTGACGGACATCTTTCACAAGCTTGTGACTGGTCAAATAATACCCACATGGGTAGGAAAACACAGGCTATTTGTAATTCCCCAGGCTTATCTTATCTTCCCAACTGGAAGATACTTAATATAACACCCTCATATACCAAGACCCCTTACCAGGGACTACCCTAGCATATAAAGGCACTACCATCTCGGTTGCCCGAGGTAGTGTAAATCAAATAAAACAATCCGGGACACTTTATTAATTATAGCAAAGGTTTAATAATACAAAATCCGCCATAACTAGCACAAATGAAATACTGTCTCACACAACTGAAAATAAAAACTAATGTCTGCTACGCGGAAGCTATTACTGATGTGCTAGACTCGGCTGTGTCCCATCCATCCGACTCCATCTATCAAATACCTGCTCAATCTGCTCACCACCCCCGATGGATCACAGCAGGTCAAAAGACAACACATAGCGGGGTCAGTACATGGCATACTCATATCAATGTAACAACAATGTAACTTAGCAGCGGAATC
>JAGPOY010001794.1:0-16256 GCA_018983105.1 Silene uniflora
ACCCACTCTTACCCATTACTTTTCATTATTTAACTCACCTTTTTCTTACCCTCAAACAATACTTTTCATTATTTAACTCTATTCCTTAATTCCTGTGCCCCTACCCAAATGGGACATTAGTTATGGGTAGGTGGGAGTAGTAAGAATTACACCCTCTTTTTTGTATTTAGTTCGACATCCAACCATATCCTGAATAGCGAATACGGACAACTGCTACTTCTTATATCTAATAGTTATATTTAAATTTATTTATATGATCAAGTACTCTCCATTAATATTTGTACGTTATTTTTCATCTATTTGTTATATTATAATTGAAATACGGAAATTTCTCGTGGCAACCCTTGGTTTTGTCAGATTTTCCATGTTACCCTTACTTTTAAAAATCTGCTTATGGTGCCCTTGGGGTTCCATTTTTGTGCCCAACGTACCCCTAATGTAAATACTGATAAATGGACGTTATGTTTGATGATGTGATAATAAATTAATAATTAAGAAATAATACACCCTTTATTGACACGAATATCTCTCTCTTTTAAATGAGAAATTTAATTAAGTATATCATTATAATATTGGAATTTTCCCATGATACCCTTAAACATTGACAGATTACAAATGGTACCCATAATTTTAAGTTTTTACATATGGTACCCTTATATTCACCTTTTTCTTTCCCAAAATACCATTTGACAAACTTCCGTCTAACGCCCGTTACTACTCCTATGACTTAACATTTCATTATCTAATTCCTAAATCCTTATTTTATTTAATAAATTAACATTTAATACCTAAATAACAAAACACAAATTGCATGGCATGCTCAATTACGCATCTAATTACTCATAAGATTAAACACAGAGGTATCATATATAGAAACTTAAAATTAGGAGTACAATATGTAATCTGCCAAAATTCGAGGGTACATGGAAAATTTTCGTTATAATATTGACCATTTTATCACTCTTTCTCACACCTAAAAAAATGTTAAAAACTTTAAAAATTCAACATTTAAATCAACTTTACGTTTAAAGTCTCTTATATACTTATATAATAAGTATACCTAAGAGATTCAAAATATTTTCCAAAGATGATTTTTTTTATAATCATGGGATCACCCCACCTCACGATAATCTTTTGATGTGGGACAATTCAACTATTTATACCTAATATATTCATTACTCAACCTTTATGATAATTTTCTGATGTGGGACAATTCAACTATTTATACGTACTGTATTCGTTACACCTATATTATTTTTCAATGTGGGACGATTAACATATTTAGAAATACACCATATTTTTCAAACCTAATTCGATATCCAACCCGATTTAATAATAAGCAAATGTTATACTCCTACTATTTATTAATATTCGTACTTTTTTTTCTACCTATTTTTTTTATCATAATTCAAATATGTGCAAACAATATGAAACTTATTCTCTAATGATAAACATTGTTTTTCCACGAATCTAATTATTAATTATATATTTTTCATATTTATTTTACAATACCTTTTTGTCAAATGAATTGTATAAGTTTTTATATAAAAATTATAAACTTCACTTAAATATAATATAGAAAAAATATATCATATTTTAGAGATAATGATACAAACTCTTAAGAGTCTCTAAAACAATACTTAAGAAACTCAAAAGAATTTGGGTTGATACTTAGGTTTCAAGGATGCCTCCTATTTATAATCATAGAATCACTCACGTTATGTTAATCTTTCGATGTGGGATAACATTCTCACAACCCCTTATCAACCCGAGCAGCCACCACCTTCAAACGAAGTGCTTCTGCCTCTGTCATCATTCCCAGTCCAACACCCACAATGTCAAACCCAGATCAGACGATCCCCAACCCCCACGATGCAAACAAAACCGATAATTACCATCAATCTAAGTCATTGCGTCAAGTTGAACCCATTGAATTACGTCTCCTGGCGTTTTCAACTAATGAACATACTGTTCGGGTACAGCCTATTCGGCTTCCTCGACGGTACTCACCAGTCACCACCACCCACAATATCCGGTGATGACAAACAAGACAAACCAAATCCAGCCCACCTTTCGTGGCTGAAACAGGATGGACTCATACTCGGTGCCCTCATGGGTACACTGAGTACCACGGTCCAGGCCCTCATTGTACGCGCCACCACGTCTAAAGTGGCGTGGGACATCTTGGCTAGCACCTACAATAACCCCTCTCGAGCACATATTCTACATCTCAAAGACCGCTTAGATTCAATAGTCAAAACCGCTGATCAATCGATCAATGACTATATGAACACCTTTAAAACCTGTATTGACTAGGGATGTCAATGGATCGGGTTCGGGTCGGGTGAAGCATCATCCGTCCTTTTAAAATCTCATCCAACCCGTCCGTCATCCGTGAAACATATCATCCGTCATCCATCCATCCATCATCCATGGATGAACGAGTGGATCGGGTGATAAACGGGTGTTGTGTATTTATCTATTTCAAGTTAAAAAAAAATGATGATTTTTTTCTCTACAAAAATAAAGTTAGGTAATTTTTTTTATTATAACTTTTTAGTGGCTAGGTTCACAAAATATCTATATTGAGAGTAAGAAAATATGAAAACTTAAATATTTTATATTTTAATAATGTGTTATATGTAAAAAAAATTAAATAAAAAGTAATAAAATCGGGCGATGGATGGAAGACAGGTGGATGGCGGGTGGAATTTCTTCATCCAACCCATCCGTCATCCGTCATCCATCCATCATCCATTTAAATCGGATTTTCATCCATCTTTTAGGATCGGGTAGATCGGGTTTTGATGGATGCGGGTGAAATTGACATGCCTAGTATTGACCAACTAGCATTACTGGGTAAAACCGTAGACCCAGAAGACATAGTCTCGAAAGTCCTCCGTGGCCTCGACTATAACCTATATAAAACCCGTAATGGATACTGTGCGCAACCGTGATAACCCGATTTCTTTTGAATTGCTTCATGAGAAACTTCTTCACCACGAACTTCTCCTCAAGCAACAACCCTCTACGGATTTATTTCAACCCACTGCCAATTTATCGTACAGCCACAACACCAATTACCGTGGCAATAACCGTCAAACCTACAACACCCATGGCCCTCAACATCACTCCTCAACAACCACTGCCTCCTCGTACACCAATGCTACCCCTCGTCCTTTCAAAGGACGTTGTCAATGGTGTCGCCAAGTCGGCCATGTCATTGCCAACTGCCCATACTTCCGCAAGCTCTTCCCAAATATCATGGTATCAGAGCCAGTGTGTGCGCAGGTCACGGGTTCGAATCCTGGCAACCTCAAAACTCCTCAAAAACTCTCGGAGTGAAAACCCAGCACACAGTACGAAGGAACCTTTGCACACTAACCACTCTTCAAGCCCAATGGGCATTTGAGTAAGGGACTCAGTGTAATAAAAATATTTATAATAGTTGAGTCTCAACCATAATCTTAAGGTTTTGGTTGAGATGATTCATCTATCAAAAAGGATTTCTCAGAGACTTCCTTCGTTCCAAGTTGAACTGACCTTGATTAAATAATTCTACAGCATTTAATGCATACCCTTAAGATACTTGGATTAAATCATCAAAGTATGTGTTAGGAAGTTTCTTTTAATTTTAGTTTTTGTCAAACTACTCCCTCCATTTATCTATTTTCACCCCATTTGCTTTTGGGAGGTCAAAGTACCGTCTTGGAAACCGCAATAAAGTAAATGGGGTAAAAACAAATAAATGGAGGGAGTATATTCTAGAGATTATAAAATTCTTGCAATCATTAATGCTTCTTAAAGTCTTCTCTCATATTTTTAGAAGGTCCATGGACAGTGAGAATCAATCTCTTACAACCTTTCAGAGTAATCACTATATTACTCCACTTTTTAATTCTTCATCAGATTTCTGTCCATTATTCTGCACGAAGTTAGATTTTTTTTGATTTACAGATTCTTATTTAAGACGGTTGTAAGCGTGAAACGGATCTGTTCCACACTTAAGACTGTTTTAAGAGATACTTAGTATTGATTATTAGGTTTTGTCATTATCATCTGCTTATGACTTTGGATGTTTTAACTGTCTTAAGAAGTATAGTAGAAAACCATAGTTCTAAGCTAAAACCCTGATCCCACCTCATCAGTTTTCTGCTATAACAAAATCTCAGAAAGAACTCTACACCATGGAAACAAAACTGGGTATGGCAGAACAGTCTACATTATTAGCTTTTTTCCAACACCCAGGTTTTAGTTTAGTTAAAGATCCCATTTTTGCAAAAGAAGTATCAGCTTTCATACACTTGGTTCTGTTATTTGGTCTCATTGTTGCGTATTTATCCAAACTGTTTCGGAAAAATGGCAATGAATGTCACACGGTTAGAACCTTTCTGTGTTATAAACCAGTTCTCCACTCTTCTATTGGTCTTGTCCTGTATAGTCTGGTATTATGTTGCTTGAATTTCCTCTGTTGGTATAATACTGGTTTGTCTGATCAACAACTAGTGACTCTTTTGGATTTAGCGCTTAAGGTGCTTGCTTGGCTTCTAATTTCTGTTTACTTGCAAACCCAATTTTACTATTCAAATGCTCTGAAGTTTCCTGTTCTGCTGAGAATTTGGTGGGGCTTTTTTCTTCTTGTTTCTTGTAACTGTCTGGTTATGGATGTAGTTCAGTGTAGCAAACACCAACCTGTACCAATTCAAGTTTTGGTATCGGATGTTGTGTATGTTATATCAGGAATTTTATTTTGCTGCGGTGGAATATATGGGAAGGTAATTAGAGAGGACAATGATGTTCAAGAGCCGCTTTTGAATGGCAACGGCACTCTTGAATCAAGGAAGAGTATAGGGAGTGAATCAGATGGCATTTATTTAAATGCCGGGTTCTTTAGTTCTCTGACTTTCTTTTGGGTAGGGTCTTTAATCTCAAAGGGTTATAAGAAAACCTTGGACCTTGAGGACGTTCCCTCGCTTTCAGGTAAAGACGATGTTAATGAGTCGCATATGATATTTAACAAATTTATGGAGTCGTCGACCCTGGGTAGTGACAAAAAAGTGACAACTATGCAGCTTGTGAAATCTTTGATATGCACGCTTTGGGTAGATATCCTATTGACAGGTATACTTTGCCTGTTGCACACATTGGCATCTTATGTCGGACCGTCTCTCATTGAAACATTTGTTCAGTTCCTTAATGGGAATAGGACTTTCAAGAATGAGGGCTATGTTCTAGTTTGTGCCTTTTGTGGTGCCAAGCTTGTGGAATGTGTTGCTCAAAGGCATTGGTTCTTTAGGCTTCAAGTCATTGGTATTAGAATGAAAGCTGTGCTTATTGAGGATATCTATAAGAAGGGCTTGACACTCTCTTGCCAATCTAAGCAGGGTCAAACCAGCGGAGAAATGATCAATTGTATGTCTGTTGATGCGGAGAGGGTTGGCAATTTTAGTTGGCATCTTCATTTTCCATGGCTGGTCATTGTACAAGTTGGATTGGCATTATTACTTCTGTATAAAAGTCTAGGGCTTGCGTCAATTGCTGCGTTGGTTGCAACTGTTGTCATCATGCTCATCAATTATCCTCTGGCGAGCTTAGGGGAGAAGTATCAGGAAAATCTAATGGAATCAAAGGATAGAAGAATGAAGGTTACCTCTGAGATATTAAAGAACATGAGGATACTGAAGTTTCAAGCGTGGGAGTTGAAATTCTTGTCTAAGATCATTGAGCTAAGGAACATTGAGAATGGATGGCTGAAGAAGTTTCTTTATGCTCAGGCAATGACAATGTTTATTTTCTGGGGTACCCCGACATTTATCTCCGTTGTGACTTTTGCTACATGTATGATCATGGGGATTCCTCTTGATACAGGGAAGATCTTATCTGCACTTGCTACGCTCAAAATTCTTCAAGAACCCATTTACCTTCTTCCAGACACAATCTCAATGTTAATTCAGACAAAAGTTTCTCTTGATAGAATTGCTGCATTCATGAGCCTTGATGACTTGGACCCTAATATCGTCGAGAGACTTCCGAAGGCTGACTCAAAGGCAGCAGTTGAGATATATGGAGGAAACTTTAGCTGGGATCCATCTGACCCAATCCCCACTATGAAGGACGTATATCTATTCGATGATCCTTTTAGTGCTGTTGATGCTCACACTGGTAGTCATTTATTTAAGGTATAAACATTTTCTGCATGAATCGATATATTTTTTTCTCTTGTAATTGCTGCACTTGTGTTCCGAAGTTGATGAATTGAATTATTGCAGGAATGTTTGCTTGGGCTTCTAGACTCTAAAACTGTAATATATGTCACACACCAGATTGAGTTTTTACCAACTGCAGACTTGATATTGGTGAGAATTTCATTCTTCTTTTTTTTAGAGGTGTCCTTTTATTATTATTTAGCTTCTGATTACTAAAACATATTTCATTTACAAGGTCATGAAAGATGGGAAAATACTGCAAGCTGGAAAGTACAATGACATCCTTGCGTCAGGAACAGACTTCATGGAACTAGTCGGAGCGCATGAACAAGCCTTGTCTGCAATCAATGCAATTGAACCCGGAAAGGGGAAGACAATAGTTGACGGGTCTCATAGTGCCGAGAAGTCCTTAATGGATGAGATCACTGCTGATGACATGGGAAAAACTGATAGCATGGTTGCATCTGAGGGTCAACTTGTCCAAGATGAGGAGAGGGAGAAAGGCAGAGTTGGCATTTCAGTCTACTGGGAATACATCACAGCAGCATATGGAGGGGCTTTGGTGCCCTTCATATTGCTCTCTCATACTCTCTTTGAGATTCTTCAAATTTTAAGTAATTATTGGATGGCATGGGCTACTCCTGTTTCGTCTGATGCTAAGCCTGTTGTGGACGGTACAACATTGTTACTTGTTTATGTTGGATTGGCGGTTGGAAGTGCCCTTTGTATCCTTGCGAGGTCCACCCTTCTTGTGAGCTCTGCATACAAAACAGCAACATTGCTTTTCACTAAGATGCATTCAAGCATTTTCCGTGCTCCTATGTCATTCTTTGATGCTACCCCTAGCGGGAGGATCTTAAACCGTGTAAGCACTGTTTGATTGCTCCTTTTCTTCATCCTGCATTACTTATAATGAGAAGAGTCTGATTGTAAGAAAGTGAGTCACACTACTTTGTGTAGAAAGTGACCCTTTAATTTGAGATTAGGTTCACTATTTATCTGCAGATCAGGGTTTCACTATTTCTGTTAGAAGTCACATTTTGAATGCCTGAAGTAAATTGCTAATTTTTGCCTGTTTGTTCAGGCGTCTACCGATCAAAGTGCTATTGATATGACTATGCCAAATGATATTGGTACATTTGTGTTCAATTTGATTCAACTTTTGGGGATTATCGTGGTAATGTCACAAATAGCATGGCAGGTGTTCGTTATCTTCATCCCTATCATTGCAATCTGTCTGTGCTACCAGGTGAGCAATGGATGTCATGCTCTGGTTTATGTTGTTTAGGTTGGCATATTGCCAGCGCTTATCTGTATGTCTCGACGGGATAAATGATGTGAAGATCGAAGTGTCAATTGGTCACACATAGGTGAAATATGACATGTAAACACAAATCTTCCATGGAAGCCAAAAGGGCAGTGCCTTATGTTACCATGTTACACTGACACTTCACTTTTTGGTCCTGTCGCGTGTCCGACACTTGAAAGCCGGACACTACATGCCTCCTCGGCACTTCACTTTGAACCAAAAATTTGAAAACTTCGCGGAAAATAACCGTATCTGACACCCCAACACTGTGTAAACGGGTCATGGCAGTGGCTTTATTTCCTTTGTTTTTTTGGTGGGGTTACTGGGAGAGAGTTTTCCACTCTACACTTAGTAAACGGGTCATGTCAGTCATATCATTATAGGTTTAGTCATTTCGGGCGCGTGCACTCTATGGAGTAATTCCAGGCTGTTTGAGGGCGGCTTGTTCCAGTCGGGTCATTTTCAGGTCAGTTGTTTTTGATTGAGGATGTTTGGGTTTGGGTCTACTTGGGGTTGTACTTTGCAGCGTCGGTTTGGGTTTGGTCGGGGGGAGGTCATTATTGTTAGGTCTATATTTGTTCAATCTTCAAGATTTTCATATGATACCTGTACATTCAGAAGATATATCTGACCTCCGTAATTGTTATTTGTCGTACTTTGTTTGATTCGTCGGTTGAGTCGTATCTAACTTCTTCTGAAATACCTTACGACAGATCTTTCATTCTCTTGCTTTGTTGTAATTTGTGCTCTCTTTCTTCCTGCAGCAATATTATATACCAGCTGCACGAGAACTTTGTCGATTGGCTGGGGTGAGTAAAGCTCCAGTGATACAGCACTTCGCTGAGACTATAGCTGGAGTTACAACTATTAGGAGTTTTAATCAAGAATCAAGATTTCGCGAAATAAGTGTAGATCTTATAAATGCATATTCACGGCCAATGTTCTACAATGGAGCTGCAATGGAGTGGCTCTGCTTTCGCTTAGAGTTACTGTCATCAGTTACATTTGCCTTCTCGTTGATACTTTTACTCTCCATTCCTGTTGGATCCATTGATCCAGGTATGTATGGTTTACCTGTTAGCCTAATCCTGAGCTGTCTTTCTCTTTACTACTCCTGGTTTGGAATAACCTTTGAACAAACATCGTTTCTGTTCAGCCATTGCTGGTCTAGGTGTGACATATGGACTAAATCTAAACATGCTGCAAAGTTGGGTTATATGGAGTTTGTGTAACATGGAGAATTCAATCATCTCAGTCGAGAGGGTCCTTCAGTATACTTGTTTAACCAGCGAGCCTCCTCTTGTTATAGAAGAACATAGGCCTGATAGCTCTTGGCCTTCTCACGGAGAAATCAATATACGCGATCTCCAGGTAAGTTCTGATATGTTTTACTTCGTTTCGCGTCCACTTATAAACTTATTGTCAAAATGGGGTAGGGAAATAAAAAATGGACTCACATAAGATTATTGGTCTTTTGCAAGGTTTGCAAATGGACTCATATGCTTCACTGTATCAGTTTGCGAAACATTCGGAAACAATTCGTTAAATTGATAAATGCATTCAGCAATCAGCATTTAAATTGTGTAATGGTTTAGTGAAATACTTGTCAAAACTCAAAACCGTTGGGAGGCATTCGGGTAAATTGTTGCTGTTGATTCTATTCATCAGAAACTTGGTCTCATAATTAACACATTTTGTGTGTCACAAATACAGGTCCGTTATGCGCCACAACTGCCACTAGTACTGCAGGGTATTACATGCACTTTCCAAGGAGGAAAAAAGACTGGAATTGTAGGAAGGACAGGCAGTGGTAAATCAACCCTCATACAAACACTCTTCCGGCTTGTTGAACCTACTGCTGGACGAATTCTTATAGATAATATCAACATTTGCACCATTGGACTTCATGATTTACGGTCTAAATTAAGTATAATCCCACAAGATCCCACCATGTTTGAAGGGACTATCCGGAGCAACTTGGATCCACTAGAAGAGTACAGTGATGATCATATTTGGGAGGTATATATTTTGCATATAGCCCACCTTTTCGTTATGAAACTTTATTTCCTAACTATGATCTCTGTCATTGTTTAGGCTCTCAATAAGTGCCAGCTTGGTGACGAGGTCAGAAAGAAAGACGGAAAACTCGATTCAATTGGTTCGTTTTTTAATCACCTTCAGTTTCTAAAACTAATCTGGTATTCTGGTTGCTTTATTTTAACAATATAGGACAAAATCTTAATCAATGTTCATGTTCTGGACTTCAGTTTCCGAGAATGGAGAGAATTGGAGTATGGGCCAACGACAACTAGTTTGCCTAGGGCGTGTGCTTCTAAAGAAAAGCAAGGTATTGGTTCTTGATGAAGCCACGGCATCAGTGGACGCAGCAACGGATAACCTAATTCAGCAGACATTAAGAGAACACTTCTTGGATTCAACAGTGATTATTATTGCCCACAGGATCACATCAGTAACTGACAGTGATATGGTGGTGCTCTTAAGCAACGGACTTGTTGAGGAATGTGATTCTCCTTCGAGGTTGCTAGATAATAAGTCGTCATCATTTTCAAAACTTGTTGCAGAGTATTCAACAAGGGGAGGTTAAACAATGACGAAAGTTTTCTAAAATCTATGCGAGATCAGTCGATACCTTGTAAAGGGTGGTGATGGTAAAATTGCGGAACTGTGTGAAAACATTTAGTCTTCTAGCTTAGCTAATAATGCAAGTTTAGGTAATTCCTTTTATGTACTCATCAAGTTACTTAAGGTGTACTTTCATTGTTCTTGATTTAATTGTGAGTTGTTCGGTTATGAAGGTAATTTACTATAGTATATAGCTTCTTCAGGTTGATCAGCGACTCACGCAACCTTCCTGGTTTGTTGCTGATATCTTCTTTGCCTGTAAGTTTATGACTAGATTCATGTAATTGGGTTTGCGTTCAAGTTGCGTGAATGACAATTTGTTTGTAGGTAACATAAACACAAATTCCGACCTAACTGGCTAGTATTGTACCATTGCGGCTTGCCTAGTCTAATTCAAATTGAATCGATCTCTTACTCATCTAACCGGTGTGCTCCTAAATTCGCCCAGTGGCGAATTGCGATATGTTAGTTTACAAGTTAGCACTTGACAAAGCGATTAGCTCCCAACTTGATAAATCTGACGAGTCAACATCAATCAATCAATCAATCAATCAATACTATATATTAATTTCAGGAACCAAGAGACTTTAATGCAATTAAATAAATTTATACAAATTAATTATACTATATAGTTTTTAATCATACCGTTGTGTAATGGACCTGAACAAGGGATTTCAATGTAAATATTTGATAGTTTTGGCTTAAGTATAAATTTAGAAACATCGGAATATGGAGATTTTCCTTAAAATAACACCTACACAAATATAATATAAATAAATATAGAGTAGGTTATATTTTAGAAATTATTAAAAGGTAAATAAATCATGATAGATTTCCAAAAAAATATAATATTCCATAATTATTCCGATTTGATTTAATGCATGCATATATGTAATATATCAATCAATCGATACTATATATTAATTCCGGAAACCAAGGGACCTCAATTTAGTGTTAATGAGTAAGTCTCCTGAGAGACGGCCTCTCAATAAGCTTATTGAGAGACTAATGTACAAATTTAAGAAAAACTGGTACTAAACCTAGTAAATTAGGTACTAAACCTAATAAAATAGGTACACATTAGGATTAAAGATAAAACGGATACATTTATCATGTAAATAGGTACAAAATCACTATGTCACAATCAACGATAAAAGGGTTACGAAATACAAATAAAAGGGTACGAAGAAATGATCTCTCAATAACTTATTGAAAGACTATCTCTCACAAGTTTTAGTGTTAATTAAATAAACTGATATGGTGTAGGACCTCCTCAGGGTCTTTTTCGGCTGAGCTTACAAACTTCTCTCCCATTATGATCCCACTGGTCAAATATGTCTTGGGATATTATATAGAAACTGAAAACATCTCAGCGGATTTGTCTATTCCTTTGGCGTGTTGTGCTTAGCAAGTTGGCTACTAATGAACAACGAATGAAAAGGAGAATGACATCAAATGCAGGGTGTCCTTTTTGTTCGTGCCCTAGCGAAGATGTCTGCCATGTTTTATTAGAATGTTATAAGGCTACTAGCATATGGGATCAACTCTTGATTGGAAGTGATAAGAATAAATTCTATGTTAGTAACTTCTACTTGTGGCTGGAGCAGAATCTTTCGCACGTCGACACCAAAATTCAAGGCGTAGCCTGGAATATTGTTTTTGCAACCACTTGTTGAATTCTGCTAAGTACAACTCGGCCGAGTAGACTTTATGGTCAGTCTTCATATATTCCTGCCGAGTGTGTGCTCGACCGAGTACGGAACAGCTCGGCCGAGTATCGAGTACTCGGCCGAGGGACACTGTAGCTCGGCCGAGTTGTCGTCGGGTTTGACAAACCGGATTTGGTTTGATTAAGAGTGATTAATAATTATAAAAGAGAACGTCGCTTTCATTCTCACAGTTTTATACTTCTAAACATTTCAAAAGAAAACCCTAATAATCACTCTTAATCGATCCTAAGCAAGAGAGTTCGGATCTTCGCCTTTCGTCTTCTTCATCGTCGTAAGTATACTAGATCTATACATCGTATGATTAATTAATTATGTTGTTTGATAAGATTTGTGTAAAAGACCATTAGGGCATCAGTTTGATTATGTGAATCGAATTTGCTTGGTGGTGATTTTGTAGAAGAGCCTTTCTAGACGCTTAATTGTGTTGCTTGTGGATTTTGCTATTAGGTAGGGTTTCCCTACTTAGTATTTCATATTTGTGACGATTTTGTGTTGATTAATTGCTGGGATTGATTATATGATTGAAAGTATGAAATGATTGATAGTAACGGTAATCGTATGATGGTCCCGACTGAGTGAGTCCATGTTTGGGAGATGGTGCACGCCCCTTGTTCGCTCATTGTGACTCCCATCACAAGGAGGATGTGCACATTTATGACCTGGGTTCACTTGTTGCGATGAGTAGTTGAGGTGACGAGGCTGTGTCACTGGCTGTAAGATACTTGTTGCGATGAGTATCTGGCTGTAGGGCTTGTATGTGAACGATTTATATTCTGTTGTTGTTAATATTAATATTGTACTGTTGAGCCACAGTTGTTTATGATTGCTAACCCCGTTTGTTGTTGTCTTTGACCTGCTGTGATCCATTGGGGGTGGTGAGCAGCCGTTTAGCAGGTTGATATGATGCTGGAGTCGGATGGAGGGGACACAGCCGAGTCTAGACCTTCAGTTATAGCTTTTCCACATAGTTGTTTTATCGTTTGGTTTTTGAAACAATTGTATCTTTCTTTCAGTTTGGTTATGACGGGTTTGAGACGATGTAAACGTTAACTTTCTTTATACTTTACTACATTGTCCTCGATTGTTACCCTTATGATGTTCACTACCTCGGGCAACCGAGATGGTAGCATCCTTATATGCTACGGCAGTCCCTAGTAAGGGGTCTTGGTATGTGAGGGTGTTACAAAGTGGTATCAGAGCGAACGATTTTGGAACCTAACCAATGAACAAAATGAATGTAGGATGTCTAATTAAAATGAACCCGGGAAAGAGTTGTTAGGAGCTACCGTAAGGGCTTGGGAGACGTCCTAAAGCCGCATCTTGTCCTTACAACTTAGAACCGTTCGCCAGGGGGAGTGTCGTATGTGTCGTTGTGTTGCTTTATGGATGTTTATGTTTTGTATGGTTCAATATGAGAAAAATGCATGAGTAGTGCAAGATTGAAAGGCAGTATGCGAAGTGCATAAAGATGAGTATGATATATGACAATGTTGACGTGAAATGTTTACAAGTTGAAGCATGTTAATAGTTGTTTGTATGAGTTGCATAACGATACATATATGTTGACAAAAGATATGAATCTCATTATATGAATGATATGGGCATGATTATGTGTTTATTTTGTGGCTTTTGGTACCATAGAAATATGCGTTAGTAAAAGACATAGTGTATGATGAAAAGTAAGATGGGTCGTTCGGAACAGCATGACTCGACCGAGCTAGGGAGTGACTCGACCGAGTAGAGACTACTCGACCGAGTAGGGTAGATGTGGTACGGAACAGTAGCTACTGGAACATGTGTACTCGACCGAGTAAGGCTGACTCGGCCGAGTAGTTTTGCGATCCGACCGAGTTGGATTTAGAGTACCATTCTGGGGAGCTATTGGAGAAAAGTGACTCGGCCGAGTAATGATCTTACTCGACCGAGTTGGCTGAACTCGACCGAGTGGGTATACCACTCGGTCGAGCTACTCTTTGGGCGGGTGTAACTGAATTTTGAGTCATAGGCTAATGCTTACGTTTATCTTGTTTAACTCTATCAGCTCAAAATGACGCGAAAGAGATCAACCGCCCATCTTCTAGCCGCTGACATGAGGTTAGATGAGATAGCTAGGTTGATCGAACAGAATAAGAGCCTCACGGAGATCATCAAACGAGTAGGAAAGGAACCGGGTGAGATGACTGCACCTAAGATGAGCACTGTAATCTCTCGCTTCCACCCTACTATCTTTGAGGTCACCGGTGAGCCCAAGCTGCTCAACAAGCAACTGGCATGATGAGATGGAGAACTTAATGAAGGTCGTCCAATGCCCGGAAGAGTTGCAAGTAGACCAAGCTGTGTTCTACTTGAGGGATGCTGCTGGCGTGTGGTGAAAAAACGTCAGAGAAACTGCTAGGGAGCACTACCGAAAACAAGGCATGGGGTACATTCCATGGAGAGCTTTCACGCCCGAGATGAGAAAGCGTTTCGTACCGGAGCGTGTTCGCAATAAGCTCAGGGCGGAGTTCAATTCCTTCGTTATGACAGATGGGATGACAGTAGCTGATTATTATCACAAGTTCTACGCATTTGTCCCGCTATGCCGCACATACGGAGCTGAGTGATCTCAGTTTGGCTATTCGTTTTGAGAAGGGGTTGCACTTTAAAGTCATGGAGAAATTACCGGCTGGGATATTATCAGATCTGACTGAGTTATATGAGCGAGCTAGACATGCCGAGTGACTCATCGACATGTCTAGAGAGGCTAGGGAACGTGCTACTGAGAAGAGGAAGGCTGAAAGTGAGGGTACTAGCCAGGGTAATCACAAGAGGGGGTGGCTACACTCAATCTCGGGGGTACTCTGGAGGATCTAGCTTTAAAGGAGGATCTCGAGGTGGGAGTAGAGGTGGTCGTACCAGTAGTGATCTATCTACTCTGACTTGCTACAACTGTGGTAAGGTGGGGCACCGACGATTCGAGTGCCGAAGTCCAGGAGGAGAAGCTTATCAGCCGCGATCGTACCAACGAGGCTTCTCGCAGGCACCTACACAGAGCATGGCTATTAATAAGCCAAATGGCCATCTTGGTATAACCAGAATGGGCAGAACAACAATGGTGGAGGGTCTTATCAACGCCCCAGTAACACTGAGAACCAGACGACGGCAACTAAGCCGACTACTTCAGCAGCCACAGTGCAAGGAGGGAGTCCGGCTAATAATAGTGACAAGCTATTTATGATGGAGAAGCAGGCTGCTGAGGACGACGCTCAAGTCGTCACTGGTACATTTTCTATTCACAATACACCATTGTTGGACCATATAAGATATATGTTGAGTTTTGATAAATGATAAGTGTTTATATATATATGATAATGCTACGTATGCTCGTAATTGTTTGTTAAGTTGTCTTATAGTAATTCATGACTATCAAGTAGAGTTATAGCTTTGCTAGCTATAACATTGACTAGAGTATCAAAGACTTACAAGCATATACGAAGCAAGCATTGACGATTTGTGAAGATATCTTTCAAGCATCTTTCGGAAGTGATGATATAGGTAACTTGAGCTATATCATTGAAGAAGTTCTTAAAGCGTCATTGTGACCGTAACAAAGTTTCAAGTTGACGATCACTCAAGTGAAGACTTGATCAAGTCTATAAACAAGCTCCAAGATGAAGAGCTTATGATCACGTTGAAGATGGCCTACTACTTGATAGGCTATCGCACACCTATGCAAAATACCCTAATGCTACAACAAATGAATGTAGTATATAGGGGTCGAATTCCACAGAGAGCTCGGTTGTTTATTAATTAGTTGTTATGGGTAGAATTATATCTTGGTAGGTTTATCGATTGATTGGTTGGGTTTGATTGCAAGTAAATAAAAATAATAATAATAAAAGTTGTCTAGGAATTTCGGTTCAACAAGTAAGAAATGTAAATGCATAAGACTAATATGAAATAATAAAACATTGTTCATTGCTATTGTAATACCCCGTATTTTATATAATCGATTAAACGGATATTATTATATATTAGTTATGATACATTTTATATTGGTTGCATCGTAATATCGTGAATGTTATTAAGTCGGGTTTATATCGTATATGTTGAGTTGGGTTACATCACATTTTGTTATTTTGGGTCAAGTGTCGTATTGTCCAACTACCCATTTGCATTTACCGAGTTACCACACCCATTTACCCTTGGACTCGGTTTTAACCTAAACCTAATTCAACCATTAAACCCTAAAACTCCCAAAACCCCATCTCCTATGCCGTCATCTTCCCCATCACCTACACACTCACACAACCGACAAAACGCAGCGTGGGTTAGGTCAGAGAGAGAGAGAGGAGAGTGCAGGCAGCGTGATGGCGTGACGGTGAGGCT
>JAGPOY010001795.1:0-16253 GCA_018983105.1 Silene uniflora
CAATAGTTCATTCAATTTAAATTCTAATTAAATAATTCCAATTATATAAATACTCTTTCATCACTATAAATCATTTAAAGTATATTTATCAAAAATTAACGCATCATTTTTGTCGAGCAGAAAAGTAAAGTTATAGCTTGTGAGGTCATAACTTTACTAACCTTTAAATCACACAAAGTAAAACCATTACCGGATGACGACCTATACTATCTAATCTTCGGTAGATCTTCAGTACACGAATCGTCTCTTCACAAGTCTCTCATCTTGAGTCTCGTGTTTGATTTCATCATCTTGATCTTGCTTGAACACAACGATCAAGTGTCTTTGAAGTTGTACCTCCTTGGTCCAAACTTCAAGCTTGCATCTTGTAATTGTTCATTTCTATATTAAGACTTGAGCACACAATTACACGCATATGTTTATAATATTAAGTCCACATACAAATCATTACTGTCATTATCAAAACATTTAATTAGGACTAAAGGTCCAACACGTGTAGTACCTGTTACACCATTTGTTAAGGTGGACTGATCACCTGTGGGGGTTGTTGGTGTTGGTCGATTTGGGAATGTAAGAGGAGGAGCGAGGCTGTTAGTTTGAGCGACTGTTGGGGCGATAAGTTGCAGGATGGGCGAAAGAGCTGAAGGTCGCGGATGTAGGTGTGCTTTTTAAGCGAAGTTCATGTTGAATTAGCTTCTCATGGAGAGTTCCAAAGAATGGAGGTGCCTCGGGTACTAACATCCTCAGTAACAGATCAATATTTCTCGCAGTTGAGACCATTGAGAGAATCTTGGAAGTAATATCATCGACATCCATTGGATATTCGAGTTGGGCTAGGTCATCGGTGCAGATTTATATGGCTGTCATCATATAGTCCGTTATAGTCATGTCGTCAGTATGTGTGATGTTGTCGAGACGGTCTTTAATTTAAATACGATATCCTCGGGAAGAGTTGGCAAAAGTACGGGATAATGTTGACCACTCCTTATGACAGATGTTTTCATTGACAATAAGAGATTGGTGATGATAGGGTATCGGCGAGGGGTCCGAGTATGAGTTGGTCTTGCCTTTGCTATGTGGAATAGGCTAGGTTCGGCTTGGTTGTTGTTTTGGTGTGGATTGGGGTGGGGTTGACAATAAGAGTTTTGGGTGGTGGAGCGTTTGTTCCATTGAGAATGAAGAAGAGTTCAAGACCGTTCATAATGACACACACTTGAAACCTGGCCTCCATCAACGTTACATAAGTTATTTTATCTTTCAATTGGATGCAACTAGCAAAAGTGACGAGAGTGAGTGGGGTCTATGGGTTCAAAGCAGCATTGACGAGTTGGAGTTGTTGTGGCGACATGATGATAGGTTGTGGCGGAGAGGATGAGTTTGCAAGCTATGTAAAGTGTGTATAGAGGTCGGAGAGAATGAGTTTGGACGGGAGGTCACACGGGTATTTTATTTGTGATGATCATGAGGATCATATTAGTCTCGAGATATCATGTAAGAATACGAAGCTTGATAAATTCTATTCAACAACAATGGTTACAATTTATAGTACAAGATACAAGTGTGAACATATTTCCAATATGCAAAAAATATAGTTTCTAAAAGATTAAACTAAAAATTAATCCTCTTAAAATTAACTTTTTGAAACTTTTTTTCCAAAAATTACTCCATTAATTACATTGTATTTTGGCATAAAATTACTTCAATCATCCAACTCAAGTGAGTTAGATTTATGAAAAAATGCTCGTAAAATAAAGACAAGCCCTTGAAGTGACATTTGTGTACTTTTTATGTACTCCGTAGGCACTTGTGAACTTGCGGTATTATTCGATTATTTTTTAGCATGCAACGTTTGTATTTTCCCATTTTACTCGAAAACTTTCACAATATTAAACATTTAGACACACGATTAACTACTCCCTCCGTCCTCATCAATTATTGTGTAGAAGGTGTTGGGTTTGAATTTAATAGATGATCGGAAACTAATTAGGGTTAACTTGTAACTTTAGACATCCAAAACTTGTTGCAACACGCGCCAAATATGACATTATTGGAACTTACTATACAATCCTCTCACGATTATATTAAGAAAAGTGATTATATTTCTAATGTCGGATATATTAACAAGCATCCTAACTTAGCCGATCAATATCAGAACTGACCGACATCTTATTTTTCTTTCGTCTCAAAGACTTAAACAAGGCAGACTTTCTATATGAAATCTTATTGAAATAAGAATTATGGACGGTCTCATATATAATAAAACCGCCTTATACAAGTCTCAACACTGCCCGTGTATAAAAAGTGTGTTTGGTATTAGCGGATTGGAAAAGCATATGAAATGTCAGAGAAAATGGGAGGAATGGAGAAGATAGACATATGAAATGTTGCACCATTTATAGTTGACAAAACGTCTTGCCGAAGACGGGTCGGATCTTGCAACGGGTAATTTGTGAGAGGAAATGGGTAGAGGGGACAAGGTGGGCACCCCCCATGTGCTCCTCCACTCACATCTCATGGGTATTTTGTGAGAAGAAATGATATCCGTCTTCATTTGTGACGGATATGATGTGTCTTCAATGAGATTTTGTGTCTAGTTGAAATGAAATAAAGGCAATGCATGCATTATTTGGTAAGTCACGTATGCTTACACTAGTGCTATAGATCAGACAACCATTCCGTGAAGAAAGTCCAATTATATTTTCACCTCTTTTATGATTCACCATTTTGCTTACTATAGAAGTAGGACCCACTTGATTTTGCGGTATATACCATCCATTTTTAGGTCTAACTTTCAAGCACCGACGAACTACCACAATCTACCACTGCATCCATAGTCCTATGTTAATATGTTATAAAGGTTTGGTCGTCCGTTAATCAAGACTTAAGACCAAGTCACCACATATAAATCAAAACTTAGCTTGAATAAAACTATAAAAGGTAAGTGTTGCACCTTATTTATTATAATCTAATACTCCATGTTTTGTATATATACGGAAGTGATAATGTCATTACATTTTTTTGTTAATATTATCACAATAATACAAGCTAAGTCTGACGATGTAGAGATTATGATGATGATCAAGCTGGATATAAGCTAGAAGAAACACACTTGGTGAAAGAAGCACACAGATTGCTGAGGTGTCATAGTTAGTTATATAACTTACATTAGACTCCTGTATATATATAGTTGTACTACTTCTACTTCATTAATTATTATTAGAGTGTAATCACATAACATTTCTTCAATAATAAAAGCGGATATTTCTCATGGTACCCCTGTGGTTTGTCACTTTGTCCATGGTACCCCTCTTTTTAAGAATGTGTCCATGGTACCCCTGAGGTTCATTATTTGTGTCAATGGTACCCTTATTGTGTTTTGGCCGTTAAATTAACACTAACGGTGTTAGATTAAGGTCAATAACTTGTTTTGGCGGGAAAATTAGTTTTTCTAACAACTTTATTAAAAATTGAAGTTTGCACGAAATATCCCGACGTTTGCAATATACCATTTTCTGGTTCAGCAGGTACTCATCATCTTTTTTTTCACTATAATACATATTCATCAATTGAAAATAGTTCAAGCTTCATTCAAGCTTAATTCATTCATGCAACTAGTTCAACAATTCAAAATATTACAGCACATCAATATGACACCAAGAAATTACATGGTGCATTCAACTACACCATATGCACCCCAAAATTTACAACATAACAAGCCAAAAACTTACCAATGGTGCATTGTGATTTCTTGGTGGCATATCCTTCTAAAATGAACTCCAAAATATTACAGCACATCAATATGCCACCAAGAAATTACATGGTGCATTCAACTACAGCATATGCACCCAAAAATTTACAACATAACAAGTCAAAAACTTACCAGTGGTGCATTGTGATTTCTTGTTAGCATATCCTTCCAAAATGAACTCTAAATTATTACAGCACATCAATATGCCACCAAAAAATTACATGGTGTATTCAACCAGAAAATGGTATATTGCAAACCTCACGGGTATTTCGTGCAAACTTCAATTTTTAATAAAGTTGTTAGAAAAACTAATTTTCCCGCCAAAACAAGTTATTGGCCTTAATCTAACACCGTTAGTGTTAATTTAACGGCCAGAACGCAATAAGGGTACCATTGACACAAATAATGAACCTCAGGGGTACCATGGACACATTCTTAAAAAGAGGGGTACCATGGACAAAGTGACAAACCACAGGGGTACCATGGGAAATATCCGTAATAAAAACTCTGTTATTTACTTGATGTGTATACCACAAGAAGCTTCCTTATCTTCATTAATGGCGTCAAGCTTCACATGGTATCAATCGCTCAGTTTGTAATCCTATGGTTCTTGCTTCCGCTCACTCAATTCAACTTCTACGTTGATCAATTATTGTGAGTTCAATCTCCTTAATTCAGTCGAATTTTCAGATTCAATTTCTTTGACCTAAATCTACTTAGTTCCATCGGATTTCAGGTTTATTTCTTCATTTTTCCTTTCAATTTCTTGTTCGAATTTCGGATCTGTACTAGTGTTCGCGGTAAGGTAAACTAACAGGGAAAGGGAAATAGGGAATCCCACACTCTTTAGGGGAGGGAGGTTGAGGAATGAAAGTGGGGGAATCAAGGGTGTATTAGGTAAAGGGAATGGAATTTTGAGGTAAACAAAATTCAATGACCATTATCATCCACAGTCCAAGAAACGATGTCTTTAATCTTCAGTGTGCCCCGTTTCTAGTTCTAGCCAAGTTCGTTGGATATTAAGTAGCTTAGGGGTGATCTCTAGTGCCCCCTTATTTATATTGTAGTTGGTTATTATGTAATAGAATGATATGTAGTCTCCTTTATTTTATTTATGAAAGTTTATCGTTATCCAAGAAAAAAAACTACTTCGTTCTTCGTTGCGATTAGGCCCAAATGAACCAATTAGCATGCCAAGTGGTTTTGACATCGGGGGTGTTTGGTAAATGAGGTGTTTGGTATATAGTAGATTAATGAAATTTCAGCATATACAAGGCTTTAATTTCAGCATGTTTGACTCAACAATCTACTAAATTACGTGTTTGATAAATGACATATTGAAACAGTAGATTGAGCTCCAATCTACTGTTTTCCAATATGTTGATCCCACCAGCATATTCACTTTAGTAGATTGTATAAAGTGAATCTATCTATAATTTACACATGTATACATGCAACAATCTATTAACCTAAATAAACTCGTTAATTACCAGACACTTCTACTAAATCTGGTAATTGTAATATACTAGTCAAACATTAATTTGTCATTTGTAATCTACTTGACCAATCTGTTTCTGCTAATTAAAAGTGCTTAGTACCAAACAGGGCCAAACAGTAGATTGCAAAATAAAATTAGCCAATCAATATGCTATTTCGGGTGTTTGTAAACAGCATATTGAAATAGTAGATTGGGGTCGAATTTACTATTCTACAATATGCTGCTCCCTAAGCACACACACACTCTATCAGTAGGTTTGGAAAAAAGTATATTCACCCTTTTACCCCTTAATAAATATTGTCCCTACCTTCATTATAGAGTAAATAATTTAATTAGTCAATAATTTATTTATGTCCTTTTATAATCTGCTTTCAAAATTTGCTTCTACCAATATTAATCCGCTGTTTATCAAACAGGACAATCAACTCGAGTAGAATGTTGAAATTTAGGCCATCTTTGGCATTTTCCATGCCCTTTTTGTAAGGGAGTTGGATACTAGTATATGCTTTGTTTCACAATTTCTTGTCTCCTCTCATTTTGTTCTACTTCTCCATCATGAAAGTGTCATCTTACGGCATATAATATTCCAATTACTATATATAATATTCCTCTTACTACAATACAAATAGTTCTCAATTTAAGATAAAAATTTTAATAATTAGTATTTTCAAAAGACATAAGTTAACATCTACACACTAACGATGAGAGTATGATTATAATGTACTCAAATAATAGTATGTTCAGGCATATCTTTCTTAGTTTATACAACATTATCGACGTAAATTAGTGTATTAACACTCTCCCAAAAATCGTAAGCATTATATATACATGCCTCACACGAGGAGTAATTATCTTTAGTTTCACATATTCTTTCTAATAAATTACAAAGTAAGTTTAGGTATATATCTTTCTTAGTTTATACGACATTATCGATATAAATTAGTGTGGTCAATGACTAATGCTCTCCCAAAAATCGTAAGCATTATATTGTAAAATACGGAGTAGTAAATTTCAACTCACTAGAACAATTAAATTAAAGTCATGTTCTTTTCAACTTAATTTCAACTCACGTCAACTCGTTTTAACTCAGCTTAATTCACTTCAACCCAGCTCATACATTTAAGCGCATTTTAACTCTACTAAATTCAGCTTCATTCAATTTAGTTTAGCTCATTTCAGCCTAATTCAGTTCAGCTCAACTCCATTCAACCCAAAAGAACAAGGCCTAAGCGGTAGAAAAATATGGTAGCTCGTTTGAGGTATAAAAACACAACAATGTTAGTTCGTAGAACTTAAAACTCGCAAAAAAGATTAACTCTGATAAAAGTCTGACCGACTCAAATCCAAACTAACCATATGATAAATCCATTTCCTTACCAATAATTGACTTAACCAAACCATCATCACATGATTCTCATCACCCACATCTAATCTTAATTAAATCTTCACTAATTAACAGAATACGTGTTTTAATCCTACTAGCTAAAATCTTGATTAACCATTAAATTCCTTTAATAAAATAGCTTAACCCCACACATATAAAGAAGACTAGACTAGAGCACAGCCTACCAGATAACGGCGCCGTCAGAAATTAGCACACCCCCGTTACTGTAACGCCGTTTGGACCACACATTTCGCACTTTATTATCTTTACCACTTCCCTCTTCTTCACCGTCGATACGGAATCCCATTTTATTCTCTCTCCTCCCAAACCAAAAACTCAACAATAATTTCAATCATTTATTCCAAATTATATCTCAATAATAATAATAATAATAATAATAATAATAATCAATAATTATGGGAAGGTATGTGAGAAAATGCGCGGATAATCCAAAAGTTGTTGATATGAAGATTCGAACTCGAGCCATGGCGAAAAGAATGAAGATTACAGTTGCAAATACGACGTCGTCTTGTAATGTCTACGATCTCAGAAGTCGTCGTCGTTGTCAACGTCGTAGTGATTTTGCGAGCTGTCGGACTGAAACGACGTCGTTTGAAGAGACTATCAATCAAACTTCTCCGAGTACTACTGGAAGTGAAGTTATTGTGATTAGTTCAGAATTTCCGCCGGTTTCATGTTCTTCAAGTAATGTTACGGCAACGACAGCGACAGCGGCGGCGATGAATTCCAGTGAAATTGAAGGAAATCATCAGGTAAATTCTTATGAAATTTATTTATTTTAAGGAATTTCGTTAATTTTTTTGAAAAAAAAAAGGTGAAAATGAAAAATATTGTGATGAATTTTTTCTGTTATTTCTGTGGCGTTGTCTTCATCTCCATTAATGAATGTCATTCTATTTCGCTACAACAAAAACTGTTGTTTTTTTCCCTCTTTTTTTTTTCAGTAATTAATTTTAGTAATTTTTTATTGTTTGAATGTAAGCAGGTTGAGAGTAATAGTGAAACGTCGTCGAAATTTGTCGGCTGTGATTTAACATCCAGGTAATTTCAAAAAATTACTCCGATTAATTACAGTATTGTTTATGCTAATGTGATTAATTGATGTAATTAATTATCCATATCTTAACGTTTTTAATTAATTCGTTAATTTAATTAACTTAATTCGAGAAATTGTACCGGAAATTCGAAATTCAAATCGTTTTATGTGATCTTGAAACGTCTCTAATTCTTCTTCCTATATAATTTCTGAATTTTGTCTCTGTCTTAATAATTATATTGTTTGTTTTGATTTGATTTGATTTATCGCGGACAATTGTAGGAGTGTTGAGATGAAGAAGATTGAAGAAGCAGAAATCGACAGTGTAAATCATTCGGAGACGAAATCAAGTGTCCAGATTAATCGATTGGTGATGCCGTTGCAGTCGGAAATCGACGAGTTTTTCTCCTCTGCTGAAAAAGACCTCCAAAAACGCTTCTCTGACAAGTAAGCATCACAGAATTAAAATAATTTATAATTTTTATTAATTATTGTTTCATTAAAGTTTCTGAAATTAATCTGACGGATTGGTGTTGTTTCAGGTACAATTTCGACGTAGTTAAGGATGTGCCATTAGAAGGTCGATATGAGTGGGTTCAAATAACGCCATAAAATCAAGGAGCTAGACGATATGCTGACATGTTTTCGCCACGATTATCGTAGATTAATTGTGAATCGTCAAGGGTAAGTTTAAATAAAATTAGCATTGATAATAATTGTTTTAACCAGATAACTTATCGTTTGCAGTCGGTTAATTAGTACAGTAAGTACGCAATGGATAGTAAGTACGCAATGGAGTGGTAGTCTAGTAGTATTGGTGGCGGTACTTGGTAGTAGTACTGGTCTCCCTTTGTATCTATTCAGAAATTAATGTTAGTTTGTTCTTTGCTGCCTTGATTTATGATTATTAATTATTCAGAAATTTTGGTAGTTGATTTTGGAGTGTCCTCAATTCGTTTCCCACAATTCTTGTTTAAATCCGGCTTAAAGCTGAAGAAGGGTATGACGGGTAATACCGTGTTAAGCAAGCCTAGTTTTTCATTTCCACCCTCCAAAATTGGCGTTGTTTCTGGTGAAATTGTGTGTGTGTGTGATATGGTTTGTTGTGCAGAAATTGACACGCATTTCTGTTAGTATTAAAAATGCATCCTCCATGTGCAGAGTGAATGAGTCAGTACTGTCAACTGTGTAACATATTCTGGGATCTACTCCGTATATAACATTCATTGTTTTCTGTTGCTTTGGGTATATTCTACGAGTACAGTTGTACTACTTGATTTCTTCTCAATTACGGAGTATGTACAATGCACTACTGCTTTTGTCCCAAATATTTTATTTACATTTTTTTAATTATTTCTGAAAAGTATTTTAATCAAAGATAAATAAATAATTGAGACGGATAAATAGTTTTTAGTTTTTACCTATGTTAAATCCAAGCAAGGCTATCTACTTTACCTTTTTATTGTATTTGCAAAGTGGTATGTACTGGAGTATATGGGGAAAGTTGCAATAATTGGAATGGTATGTACTGGACCACTGGAGTATGTAGCATTGCTTATGAATTTTTGGGTGAAATGATGCACAACTGCACATAACAACTTTTTTATGCCTTTTTCAATTCTCTCATGAGACGGTTTCATGATAATATTATTCTAAGACCCCTCACATAAGAGGTGGTTGTTACTCATTGATTTTCTTTTTCCATTTTGTTAGTTGTTAGTGTATTTTATATCTTTTCTCGCATTACTTTTACATGAGACCGTCTCATGTGTCTCACATTACTTTTACATGAGAGACTTGTGCTGTGTGGTCTGTGTATATGCTTTCAGTGGAATTTACTTTAGAGAATAAAGTTACTGCATTGTGGTACAAAATTACAGTTAGCAGTAATAGTACTCTCTCTGTCACTTGCTTTATTTTGTGAGGTGAAAATAGACAAGTGTAAACTATTGACTGGGACGACGGAGTAATACACCTCGAATACTTGGTACTAGTATAGCTAAAATAGAGTACAAATGCATGATACTTGTAGTGCTGCAGGGTGGCAGGGTAAAAATGCAAAATAGTCGCAGCAGTCAAGTGTGATATAATGATGATAGTATATCATGTCCACCTTGCCTGGTACGTAACAAAAACGTGTTGTTGATTGGGATTCTGATCATATTCCATGTGATTTAGGCCTCTCATTAGTACATTGTACATACTAGACTAGTACAGCTGTACAAGTATAATACTCTGTAAAAGTACTTTCCAATCTTAACACAACCTTTAACCTTCCGGTACGTTTTATTTTTAGGACGGTCTTAAATTACACAAATTCTTGTTTGTGACAAAACCATGCTAATTTTGAATTGATGGTACCACTCTTGACCTCTTGTGATCTAGTGGCAGAACTAAGGAGGTCGCATTGAGGCGGCCATTTCTCAGACAATGAAAATTATGAAACTTTTGGTTAAAATTTCCGAAATTTTCTAATTATTGCACTATTATCAATTTGTTTCTCCTGAAGTTTTTCATCTTCTAACAATAAGTTCTGGTTCCGCTATTAGATTCGTGTATATGCAATTATAATTCAATCAAGTGAACTCTTAACATTTCTTTTTAAAAGAAAAAGGTGGTTAGACATTGATTTCTGACCGGGGGAAGAGATGAGGTGACTAAAAGTGTAACAATCACTCAAAAAGTGTGGTGCGTTTGGCGATTTTATTAAGGAAACAGAAAGTGCGTTAAAAATACGCCTAGCATATTCCAGATATAGGAGTAGAATTTCTAAGTAAAAGCTCCTCTTTTCCTCTGCTTTACAGTAGATGAAAGTTGCAAAAAAGAGTGCTATGTATTTTTCTCAACTTTTTGTTTTGGCTACCGTTATTTTTCCTCGTATTTGTGTAGTGAATTAAGATAAAAGTTGTTTTCAAATCAGTGGCGGAAACCTTCAGCCAAAGCGAATGAGCAATGTAATAAGGAAATGTTGAAATTTTATTTTTCAGTCGGGGGCGAGCGCATGCTTGAAATAAACAGTAGTTTTACAAGTCGAGAATCGTTTTTCAGGGAAAAGAACTAGAATACATACTTTTGGTAGGATAAGAGCAAAAATGTTTTACCTTGTGACTTATGAACAAGTCTTGCTTAAGGCATTCAAGTCTTTAGGTTTACGATATACTCCCTCCCATCCAAACCAAAGATTACATTTGACTTTATTACGCATGCCGAGACGCATTTTGCAACGTGAATATCTTTAGCTACACATTATTAAAAATTATAAAAACTTGATATTCTTATAGCATTCATTACGATAAATCAAACAAGATCTTACATGACTATGTTTTCTCTTATATATTAAGAATAATATCAAAAATTCTCTACAACTATGAATAGTGCCAAAAAGTCAAATGTAACCTTTGGTTTGGATGAGAGGGAGTAGTCATCACAACCATTCTCTTGTACGATGGTCTTTTCCGTGCTTTTTGACAAAAAAAAAATGACTACATTTTACCAGAAATGATGAGTTTTTTCTCGTCACGAGTACGACGATCATATATTGCAATTTGCGCATATAAAAAGTGGAGGAAACTTTTAAAATAAAAACAGAGGCAGTAGTTGTTAGACATGTTAGTGGTCCTAAAATAGAATTGATTTGGTAATTAAGGAGAGGAGGCAGGGAGAAGTGGCGGTCTGTCAAAAATTGACAGTTAACGTTGTCATCATTACAGTTAATGGTACGTAAAATTCTGCAAAAGTTAACAGAGAGGAGGCACATACCATTGATGCCAATATGCCATGATATTCTCTTGGGATTTACCCAAAGATATTGACATTTACAGTAAAAAAAACTTGTCTATAGAAAAGAACTTTTACTCATTTAATTCAGGACCAACCTCCGTCTTTGGCTCGCATTAGTCGCGTCAGATGGTCCGACAGGTCGATATTGAAGGCTACCTAATAGATAATCGGAACGGTTTCAACTTTCAAGGACTACAATGTCAAAATCAAATTTAAAAAGCTGCGAACTTTATAGATGGGCTTTCATGGACATAGTCATGGAATTGGTAAAAAAGGAGTGGTGCATGTCGGCAATCCCAATAGAATCAGACGCAAGCTACAAGCCTACAAGAGCATCATTGGGTGTCGAAGGACTTGCACGTAGGTAAGGTCCAAACTATTTCCCTGTTGCAGAGATCTCTCCACACCAAGGAACCGAATCACACTGAATTGAAAGCCCCTCCTTTTCTTCCATGAAACAACTCTTCCTGCAAATGTCATCAAGTAGCACGAGGTAGATTTGTACAATATCTTAGTTGGATTTGTCATGGTGAAGGCACGGTGATAAAGTAGACATCAACAAACAACTCGATCGCACGTGGGTATGGCACAAAAATAGTGCTCGTGTCGATATGAGCAGATGTTGACATTTTCAACTCATTCTAACATGGCCTCATGGTTGATCTTAAAACGCGAAATTTGAAATTTATATTAATAGGAACACACACTATGGAAATGTTTTAACTTTTACATAAAGGTTGTCACAATCAAATGAAACTCGTCCAAAATCATCATAGATTCATAGTCATAGAAGGTATCGAACAATAATTTCATCATCCAATACTTCGTAGTAAAGGGGGTGAATGAATTCATCATCAATTGATCCCATTATGTGAAAATGATGTATCAAAGCACCGTCATGTGGTAATTAATCTCTGAGCATTTGTGGGCACAAAATCAAGTTCTCCTGAGATGATATTGAGAAGTTTCTAATGATGACAACTTGTTTTTCGTTCAAACATAACAGGTTAATGTCGTTTGAAAAACTTAAATTTAAGAGACAAAATTTTCATTGAATCGTGGTAGAAATAATGAAAATGGCTGTGATTAACTTACTTTATAGACCAAAATATGTAATTCAATGTGATAACTATTACTCCGTAAATAGTAACTTTAGGAGTAAACAATTTTATCTTCTATTTTAATACAACACTAAATATAGAATGAAAAGAAATGTAAAAATGGTTGTACATACTTGGTCTTGACCTACAACTTAAGTTACAACGGTTTCAAATTTGAACGAGATAACCCATTAAACCCGACAAATCGAATCCACAAAAAGAGATTATACATACAACGTATTTTCAAATTTATAAAAGATCCGTTCCACCGACCCGTTAACTCGTATGTCACCACTCACGGCTCACCCTTAATCCGTATTTGATCACCTCCGCTAAAAATAAAAACATTATTTGAATACTCCGTTTGGAGGTACGAGTGTACGACTGAACCTGAGTCGTTTTACACAAAATTGACCTTCTTCTCCCTCCCTCCCTCTCTCTCTCTCTCTCTCTCTCTCTCTCTCTCTCTCTCGCTGTAATTCTCACAATTTTAACACTGTAAATATGCAGGGTGAAGATGCAATAAATCAAGAATAAGAAGAATTTTCTGTACAAATCCAACTATATCACCAGCAATTCAGGTTTTTCTTCTCAAATTTCTATAATTTGTGATTGTTTTTACTCTTGCTACTGTAAATTACTAAATTATGAATGATTTTATCACAATTTAGTTACACCTGAGATTTTCCGAGTAAAGTATGTGATGGTAGAAATGTAGAATGATTTTATAGTTCCTAAATCCTAAATTAAGACGCTACGGTGCGGAATTAATCAAGAACAACATTTGTGAAATTAAATTACCGAGGCGGAAATTGGAAGCCGGTAAATGCATGGGAGTATTGTTTGAAGCGGAGTAGTGGAGTCATTGAAGGGAATTAGACATTTTCACAGGCGGAATTGGGCCAGTAAATGCATGGAAGTATTGTTGAAGTGGAGTAGTGGAGTCATTGAAGGGAATTAGAGGTTTTCCCAGGCGGAATTGGGCCAGTAAATGCATGGAAGTGTTGTTTGAAGCGGAGTAGTGGAGTCATTGAAGGGAATTAGAGGTTTTCACAGGCGGAATTGGGCCGGTTTCTAACGTGATTTTGTGGCTCGTAGACAATCGAGTTAGCAGGGTTGGGACGAGTTAGGGATATTGAATTGTTTCAGACACATTATTGTGGTAAAATTATTATAGAGAGTTTAAAAATGGATGATTGGACGGATTTTTTGTTTAGGTTGGCCTTAGTTTATATTAATATGAAACCGTTTCACAATACAGTAAGAGTGTTAAACAAAAGGATTGTCGGTACTTACTCTTTTCCTGAAGGGATGTATGATGGCCTGCTCATTTTAATTGCATTAAGAGTTGCACATTTTATAAGTAATGGTGGGCTGCAATAAGACTCAAAATTTCGGAGAGGTGGATATAAGTAGACAAATTCAATGTTCCATGGCAGTATGGCACTATGCATTTTGTGCTTTTGTAGTATCCAAATTTTTTGTGAGGAACAGGAATGTGAATAAATTTTGAATAAGTTTGTCAGAGAACTGAGAAGATGTACTTCAGCGGCATGTTTTCACTACTGGCCTTTAAACTTTCCTACCTCATGTGAATGAACCTAATTGGAATCCTCATGTGCAGCTTGGCTTTGCAGATTATATTCTTGCAGTGGGGACCATCAAGTGGGGGTTAATATCAGGGTCAGAGGCGCAGTGCAGCTCAGGTCACTTCCACACGGTGTCATCTATATAGATGTTCGATCCTATGTTGCTCGAATTTGACTACAAGCCCTCATATAGATGTTGGATCCTATGCAGCTCGGGTCACTTCCACTCGGTGTCATCAGTATGTGTCGATGTGTAGGTATTTTTTGTCTCTTTTTTTACCTAAAATCTAATACCAAGTGTGCTTTTTCCGGGTTTCCTGTCAGAGGGTTGAGTATTCACATAGGTACTTGAGGAAAAAATGGGAGTCAGATCAACATAACTGCGCTGTCTGTCGTGTTCTATCCTCAGTAGTGATCTGACCTTGACCGCACTGCTTCTGGTGCCAGTCCAACATCACCACTGCTCCTAGCCAGGAAGACATAGGACATAGAGCCTCCGAATTGCATTTTGCTGTCCAGTAGCCACTTCTAATTGAAAATAATTTCTGTAAGTTGCTATACAAACAATAACTGCATAATGAAGGCCATTGTAAAAGCAGGTCATGTAGATGGCTACACATTAAGAATTATGGAACATTATTCCTTTCACGTACAAATTTTCCAATGAGGTTCTTAATGTGGGGTTTAGATTTGGATTATGTAGTCTGCAAAGTGTGATCAATTTTCCCTGACAAATATTCAAGGCTTGACTGTTTTAAGTTGTGGCTTGTAACAATTTAAAATCTCTAACTATTGGAGAGTTACTTTTGATGCAAAATATCCTGATAAATTTCATAGGTTTGTTGATTTGTTTATAATGTAATTTGATCAGCAGCAGGGGGCCAAGGAAATAGTGAAGGTTCATACACCTAAAATTGTACGGAGTAGTAACTGTGTCAGGATCTATTGTAAACATGTAAATATCTAATGTGTCTGGATCTGTAGACCAAAAGTAAAGCCATCAGTTGTGGACCGAGCCGCAGAGGTTCACTCTAATCTAGAAGCCAAATTAAACATCCAAGCGTCATAAAAACTTTGACAAAGTTCCATACTCCGATTTGTCTGGATGATTAACTCCTTACGATACGAAGGCCTTCATTTATTTTCTCTAAACTTACTTTTCTATGAAGGGTTAGAGAACTTATAGCCACTAGTTTACAAGGTGGTCATTTGCAACCTCACGAGCTTTCCCAGCTATTTTGCAGAATGCATTTACCTTCAATCGGAAATCATGATCTCTTGGGAAAGGAATATGGCAGGTCATACATGGGAAGATATCTAGTACAAGAGGCAGCATTCAATGGTGGGTGGAGACTCAGAGAGGGTTTTTCAGTAGCTGGAATATTGTCTGAAATTGATATCAATCTTATCCTGCATGTTACTCCAACCAAATTCAAGGTACGTCTTTGGGTATATCAGAGCATATCAGAGCCGTACACAGAAATGTGGTGTGTTACTGTCTGTATTACTTACTCTCTGTTAGAAGTAACTGATACTATTATATGTTCGTCAGACCTGGCTCTTACTTTCGGGTGGGAAATATAAAGAGTGCTTGAGTTTCTCCTTTTCATGCCGACAACTAAATGAAGTATGACCTTTGGGGACTTATTGTGGTGAATGAGTTGTTTAAGAAAGATAACCAGCTTCCCCATCATATCAAGTTGAGCTACAATCAGTTTCATTCCAGCCACAGATAATTGCCGCATGGCTCGTGTCGATCATGCTCAAGAGTCTCCATGAGAATTATCCTAGCTGATGAGATTTTTCCAAAAGCATGCTGGTAATATTGTGAAACTGAATCAAAGATCGAGAAACATGAACTGTGATTCCGGGAACAGGTCAGTCATCAGTGCTCAAATGGTTATATTCTACTAATTTACCAATGCAGTGATTAACTGATTATGCTGTTTCTTGTCTTGCTTAATAATAATCACGATTATGCCAATGCTAATGTACATTAGCATCTATGTAGCCTGCCCTTATAACTTATAAGTAGATGTCTCAGCAGGCTTTATAACAAATTTGTAGTTGTAATCCAATGCCCTATTCTAAGCAAAA
>JAGPOY010001799.1:0-16248 GCA_018983105.1 Silene uniflora
AAATCCACAAACTATTCAAGTGTGGCTTGAATTATTTTGGAGATTGCGAACGGAACTCCTACATGATTATAGATGTCAGACAAAAAAATAAGTACCATTTACCCCTCCCGAGATTCAAATTGGTTTGTAGATAGCCAAGGTGTTGACAAATCGACTCCTTTGATATTAACATCGAACTGTAACTGTGACTTCCACCATATAAGATTGACAAAAATGATAATTCTTACAAGATGGATGGCCTCACTTATGTAGAGATTCTCAAAAATGAAAACCGCGCCCAGAATTGCATTGAGTAATTGGCAAGTAAAAATAACAAGAATCGCAACCAATTTAATGAGTGATATGGCTTTACCCAATCATGATCCAAAAACAAACACAAGCTTATGATAAATGCAAAAAAACTTAAAATCGTAAACCTGAAGTATGATGTTGTCAATTCGCGATAGCTGGTTCTTGTTGCAATGAACTAGGAAGAGCAGGTCTCCATGATGTCCCTTGAGGGTTGTCCATAAGGCCAATTCCCAAAGCAGCCAACTCTTTCCTGATTTCATCAGATTTCTCGTACTCTTTATTCTTCCTTGCCGTATCTCTCTCTTCAATCTTTTGCCTAACTTCGGCTTCAGACAACTTGGCGCGCTTCAGCGCCATTTCTTTCAACTCGTGTAGCGCCTGTCAAGGATAAAAAAAAAATGAAAAAAAAAAAAATTTATTCAGTGAAGCATTAGGATAGGTTTCTGGCTGTATGTACTTGATCCGAAAATATGAAATCGTTCTTACTTCTAAATAGCTCGATGGCATCAACCCTAGAGTAGCCAAGACATTTCTGAAAGTCTTCTCTAAGGCTGCTAGAGATTCTATTCGTAATTCACGCTTCTTCCCCTGAAATACCAAATATTTATAATAAAGATATTAATTCAAGAGATTGTCCAAGACTTATATGGAATGATGGTCAGTATCGTACGAGACAGTTCTATGGTATGAGACCAACCCATATGGAGTACCAAGCAGAAAATAATACGTATTTACATAATATCTAATTTGGCGATCTAATATTTCATATAATGATAAACGGGCATATTCAAGTCAAGAGTTGCTAACCTTAAAATATGCGCGTTATTATTACAAACTAAAATCATCAAATTGTTGAAATAAACCGCACGTTATATCTTCAGTGACACTATTTGTTGGACTTATTATTGTTAACGGTTTGACCTTAATGATGAGACCATCCTAATATGTAATGAAACACAGGAAATGTACAGACCATGTTAAGCTAGAATCATACTAACCTTACGAGTATGTATTAAATCATTAATGGTCTTCAATGGATCAGAAAGTGCACCGAGAACAACATTGGTATGAAGGTCATCCGACATTGAAATGAGGACAGAATTCTGGAAATCGCTTATGCAACTGGCAATATCTTGGGGTACAGTCTCTTTGAGACTAGCTCTATCGTGCTGGAGTAAAACATCTTCACAATCTTGTAACGTCTATGTAAGGAATGCCATGACACCAAACATGTACCAAGAGCAAAAGGAGGATTACTACTCCGTATATAGCTTTAGCATAAAAATAATACGCTGATTTAACTTGACTTCCGCATATAGAGTGTTTTTAAACAAAAAATTAACAGGAATAAACTCTGCTCGGTTGCAACAGCATATGGAGATCATGCATATGGAGATCATTAATAGAAAAGTAGATATGACGGTAGGATCATTCTTGTTTATAAATTCAAGGTGATCCTTGCAACATTACCTAAATGTTTTTGGTTTTTAATGCTAGATTGGAGGATGGAGGATCACTATTGAAAAAGATGTTGCAAGGATTATTCATAAATACATAAATTCAGGGCGATCCTAATGCATCTAAAGGAAGATAGAAGCCAAAATACCTGGTATATATAAAAGAGACGTTCTGAGGCGCACTCTAGCGACACATCCGAGTAATTCACTGGAGAACGATAATGGGTGCTCATAAGAAAGAGTCTTAAAGCAAGTGGATGATAAAGTTGTATAACCTGTGAATAGGCGGAGTTGAAAAAGGGCACATTAATATAAACAATGAAGAAGAATAACCATGTAGATGATGAGGAAATTTGGGGTCATGAATAATAAAAGGTTATAAACTCATAATAGTTAAAGCGCTGGAAATTATATCCAATTCTTTTACCTGTCTAATTGTGAAGAAGTTTCCGAGTGATTTGGACATCTTTTCTGAGTTAATAGTGACAAACCCATTATGTACCCAGTAGCTGATATTACTTTTTTGACATGCAGCACAACTTTGAACAATTTCATTTTCATGGTGGGGAAACATAAGATCCATTCCGCCACCGTGTATATCAAATGAGTATCCCAAGTATGCAGCGCTCATAGCACTGCATTCAATATGCCATCCAGGTCTACCAGGCCCCCATGGACTCTCCCAATACGGCTCTCCTTCTTTGGCAGACTGCAAAAGGTAGCACACATTTGGGTAAACAAAATCATAGATCACCACGCACCTAAATACTGTAAATGCAGCTCATTTTAGAAAACCTTGCAAGAAAAAGTAGCAGAACCATTTGCATACGTAGATGGAAGTAGCAATGGCAGATAAATCATAACAGTAAGAAACAAGTTACACATAGAGAGGCCGCAACGAATGAAAGCAATGGAACAAGGAAAGTAATAACTTGTTGCCTGGATATAAAGGAATATCATGGAGATGATCATGTACCCGTGTGGGTTTGAAGATTATCAACAATGGTATTGTGAGATCGCTCATTTAACATGTCTAGGGTGACATCGGTTTTTTGATTGCTGTTTTCATCTGTTTTTTCTGGTACTTTCCTGGTTTTTTGGAGACTGTTGATTTGTTGCGCTTTGTGTGATACCTTCTTTTTGGTATCTCCTCAGCTCTCAGCCCAAGTTCAATAAATTTCAGGGGGCAAAAATCTAACAGAGTTATTTTCATCAAGGGTGTGTCAGATTGGTTTGAAGTGTAATGTTTGGTGCTTAAGCATCACACACTCGGGAAATATAGCACTTTTCTCTACAAGGAATACACTTGTCTCTAAGCCTACCAGAGACAGTGTTTATTACGGAATATTTAGGCTTAATGTAAATATTATTATACGACTTTATAACATACATAAGACATGATGATACAAAACAGGAGCTTACTTTCCATAAAGCAAAATCAGCTGGGTTTCTCTTCCTGGAGTCCACTGCAACTCTTTCACCAGCTCGATTATCCTCTAATCTTCGACCTGACAAGCGTCCATAACTAGGAAACTTCTCCACAGAAAAATAAACATCTCCATCCACACTGTAGGCAAAGCCGTTATCAATAATCTGCCAACGTATCAAAATCAGAAGACCGCGTGCAGGGAAAATATCTACTGACACCAAAGACGGGTCCCAGAAGTAAAATCTCACGTTTATGCAGTGTGCAGACTTCCTTTCAGCATACTTAGTTTAAAAATGCGCAAGGCGCACCAAGGCGCTAAGGGGCCGAGGCAACGAGGCGCAAGGCGAAGGCGCGTGCCTTTTTGACGCGAGGCGCCCTATTTTTGATATGAAATTTGTAATTTCCAAATAACATTTTGGCAAAATAGCCTTCTTAGAAGTTTTCAAGTTAAATAACATGTCAAGAAGTGAACTTATGAATGATTTGGAAAAGAAACGGTGAGCCTTGTCTAAAAGATATGGAAAGTGTGTACTAGTTAGGTGAGCCGTGTCTAAAAGGCGCACCTAAAATGGACCGAGGCGTTTTGGCTAGTGTCTCATCCAAGGCGCGCCTTAGGCGCACTCAAGGCACGCTTTTTAAAACTAAGAGCATACCACAGTTAAACTCAACTGAAAAGTAAGTATATATGCATTACAAAAAAAAAACTAATTACCTGTTTAATCATGTCTATAATTTGGGGTATGTGATCAGAGACACGAGGTTCCACAGAAGGAGGTAAGCAATGAAGATAAGCCATGTCTTGCAGGAACTCATTGCAAAAACGTCTGCTCAAAGATATTGGATCCTCTCCCAGTTCATTGGCTCTAGCTATAATCTACAGAATTCCAAAAGTGCATACTCAGATGTCCTGTCAGACACGTATGAGAAAGTCGGTACATGGCTTGAAAGCATACATTTAGAGCATGAAGCAACAATGTCAAGAAGAAAAAACATTGACTGACAATCAAGCATTTATAAAAACAACTATCGAAGTTTTAACAAGCGGCTTCCAGCAGGTATATAATAACTTCAGTATGACACGTGCATGATAATCACAAGTGAAAGCCATAAGGAAGAGGCAAAAAAGAATACTATTCCTAACCTTGTCATCCACATCAGTGAAGTTTCGGACATAATAAACTTCATATCCTTGATGCTTGAGATATCTGTAAACAAGTGCAGTACAATTTTATGATCAAGAGCTAGAATGTCAATAAACATGAGACAATTAAAACAACAAATTCTGAAAATTGGGAATATACATATCATGTTATGAAATCTGCAAACCTTCAATTTATAAAGAGAATAATTTGAGACTGCAGTAGATAAATTACTCACTATGGTAACACCGAATTTGAATTCAATATATATCAGCTAAGAATTTGTAAAAAGGCTGCCTTTCAATTCCCCTGTTGGGTACTCGTCTATTACGTCAGTTAAAAAATGAGTCCAGAAGCTATGATAGCACATTTCAAGCGGAAGTAATGATCAAACAACCACACCTAATTCCAAGATGATAGTGAGTCGGACACTCGGACATTCATAAGCTAATTTTAAATCAAACTGGAAGTGAATTGTGCAATGCAACAATCAAATCACATTTGAAATCGACAACCTTACCCGTATAGCCATATCCATAAACTGAATGAATTTTGCCTTATGTGAAATAAAGCCATCATATTTCCCCCATTCAAATATCATTAAACAAGACCTCCTTTCATTCACATACATTACCAAAACAAATGAAAAGCATTTCAACAAAGAGTTACACCATGATACCAATACCACATTCAATTGCCATGTGACAGATTGATTGGCCAGCAATCAAATCACATTTGATACAGATAACCTACTGAACCTGTATCACCAATCTCATTAAACTCTGGCAAATGTGAAACAAAGTAAAAACAATCCACTTCAATCCATTGGCAATCCACATACTCCTTCATCCCAATCATTTGTTTACCTTCTTTTATCCTTTGTGATGGGGTATTTTAACCAAACGTAAACAAATGATCGGAACCGAGGACATAAATTATTAGAATCAACCAACATTTGAACAACAAACTATCAAATACAGGACAGTATCATCTACCAATCACAAAAACAACCAAAGCCCAGAAAATTTAGCAAGATTATCAATAATATAACCAAAAAGAATGAAACTTTATGCAATTTAAAATAAAGGGTATACCTATGAAGAACATCAAAGGTGACATAGGCTCTAGCATGACCAATATGACTGAAATCATAAGCAGTAACACCACAAACATACATTCCAACTTTACCCTCCACTTTAGGCTTAAATAACTCCCTTTGCCTACTCATTGTATTGTACAACCATAACTCTTTCTTGATTTCACCCTCTTTTGTGTTTTCGCCATTAATTGGGTGCTTAGAGGATATGGCGCGAGTCCTTTTGTTAATGGTGGGATTGAAGGGTAAAATGGGGAATCTAAGTATGGTTTTGGAGGCAGAAAGAGGGGAGAAATATGGGCGTAAGAATGGTTTGCAAAATCTTAATAAAGCCACCATTTTTGGTGCGCAGTTGATTGAAAGAGGAGGACGGGTGAGATTTAGATTATGTTTTCATGGTAGAAAACTAGACGACATGTGTGCGTTCTAATTTCTGCAATCCTATTATCTCAGGTTTGGGGTTAGAACCTAGTAGTGGCCCGATTCGAGTTGACCCGATTCGATGATGAAATTATGTATCCCAAACCCGTAAGATAATTCCATTATCCCGTATAACGTTCTATATTGATATTGATTACTCTACTTAAAATGCACTCCAATTGTAGAACTTGAATTAACTCGACCAGAATAGTTTGACCTGAGTCCCCAATTGAGATGTACTCCATTATCCCGTATAAGTTCTACATTTAGACATTTAGTCATGGTAAAATCAACTCGACCAGAATAATTTGACCCGAGTCCTCAACTGTAGAACTTGAATTTACCGGAACCAAATCACACATGACCCGATTTGAAATGACCCAACCGAAATCATCCCATATAAACATGACCTAACTAATTTGGAATCACAATTAATACGGAGAACAACTATCTAAAATAAATGATTAATTGCCTAACACTCTTTTATAAAAACGTTGCTTTGCAGAACCATTTTATAACTCAGATTTAATACTAAGTAGTAGGAGTAATAATCATCAGACTTTCACATTTACTCCCGTGTTAACAACACAGAGAGGCTGTTTCTGTTTTGGGCTTTTGGCCTTTTATATGTATGCCATTCTAGATTGTTTTTGTTGTTGTTGTTGTTGGGTTTTATTATTTACATTCCTTATCATCTACTTGCTTACGGTTCACTTTCTGATTAGGTTTTATTTGATGGATTGATAGGGAGTTAAAAGGGATTTTGACAATGGAGTCTGATTTTCAAAGAGCGGTTTCGGTGCGGCCAAGTCGTAGGGTAGACCGGGATGCTTTAATTAGAAGAGCAAAGGGTGAGTAGTGAATTGTCTTGTATTTGCATTTCAGTGAATCTGATGAATGGTATATATCTTCACTGGAAGAAATAATGGTTAATTACTACTTTTTGATGTAGATCTTGAAGGAGGATTGTTTTCGCCTGGAAGGTTAACATCTGAACACCCATTGAAAATGCTATGGAAGAAGGGGTTTATTCGGTTGCTTCTTGTTGCGGGAGTGCTTTGGATGCTGCTTATTCTTTTTGTCCTATTATTCCATATTTGGTCTTGTCAATCATCTGTAGCCTTCTTTTCAGGTATGATTAGGGAGTTATGAGTTGCGTTACATTTCTTGATTACAATTGATATTTTGATGTTCATATGTTTGAACTTTGAACTTTATAGCTCAATTCCAATGCATTGGAATTTGGAAGTCTTGTGAATTTGTTAATCTAGAGAAAATAGCTTATGATGAACTTGTGACCAAGAATTAGGTCGGTATCTCATTGGTAAAATGCCGATGGCTTACTATTACAAGGAATGTTTTGTTGTTGCTATAGAGTCGACGATTGACTGAACCAACGCTGGGGGCTTTCTCTAAGGGGTGACATACTTTCGCCTGGAAATAGTTTATTGGTAAATGTAATGTAGAAAAGAGGTTGTTGGTTGCCGAACTGATCTCTCTTTTTTTTTATAAAAAGAACAATATATCATGATATCTGCGTCTAGTGTAAGGACTCTGAGGGTAGTGTAGGATTTTACTGAAGTAGAGGTCAAAGAGTTATCTTCTTGTCTCTTGCTCAGGCAATTATGAAGGAGGGGAAGGAAATGCTCTCTTCAGCTGTAGGTTGAGTACCCATGAAAGTATTTGCATAGATTCATTGAGACATTGAGTAACATAGGACTTTCTTTATACTTAGGTGATTTGTCGAACAATTGATGAATTGAGCTTTTTGATATGTAATACCGCATGTCCTTAGGGTTTGCTTGGGTTGAGGCTAATTAGTGAGGCAAACCCTTACTGTTCTATTTTTCATCACTATCCTTTTTTTATTTCTGCTGAACCTTTTTTCTGTTTAAAGTGCAGTTATTTGTAATAGAGAGGGCAAAGTATTCATCGTTTTAGACTCGATGGGATTTGTCCCAAAACCACCACATCGTAAGCTTCTGTACCTGCTTTTTCCTGAAAGCCAATTTTTGCTGGTAACTTCATTGACAATTACCTAATTGGCATGCCCTCCTGGTTTCAGGGTGCTTTATTCCTGTGGCTGATGATCCTGATGCAATAGTTATCCCGGAGCAGAGGACTCCTGACACAATTGTGCAAAATCTGACTTATATAGTGGAGGATGAAGCAATAGATACCATATCTGATTCACAGCCTTTATTTGGTGGGAATATAAGCTGGTCACAACGAGAAGAGAGTTTTAAATTGAAGTCGACAATGAAGGTGAACTTCAGTACAGATATATTTTGTTTGGTGAATTTTTTTGGTGCGCTTTGTGAAAGATAGGTCCATCTTTCTCGGAATGAGCATAGACTTATAACACTAGACACAACGCTGAAAAACGATGCATATAAATTGCTCACTCAATATCATGTTTCTTTCCAGCTCTCCTGAACTATTGTTGCTAGTAAACCAATTCTGTGTGCCTAATATATTGGATCAGGATTCAGGAGCTCAGGCTCGGCCTTGGGTAAGCATGTATCCCTTAGAAGACATCCTGCACAGTAAGCCTTTGAACAATCAGCATCATTTGTAAAATGCATGTTATGGCTAGCTCCTGAATTTGGCCAGATCCCATGTTAAAGAGGTGTCAGGAAATTAAGTTCTGCACGTAAGTAAAATTTCTGGGCAAGGGAAAATAAACAATTAGCAAGTCACAAAGATAACATTTTCTTTTGCGTTTATCAGGGAAGACATGACTTGTTCATAGTCTATTATATCGATGTCACAATTATACCATACACTACACACCACATGTCCACACGATTTGACATAATAAATATATTGGCTATGACAGAATAGAGACATGCTGTTTAAAATATGCTTCTTATTTCCTTTGTTTTTTTAATTTAATTACAAAGGAGATTTGTTTGGATGCACATTGAGGAGAGAAGGGAAAAGGAGGAAGATGGACTAATGTAGTTTTACATTAAAATCTTTCCTATGTTGGAAATATTTTAATTTGGCTTGTAGGAGGGAATTGATCCCTCCATTTCCCTCCTCGAAATCCTTGCAATCCAACTTCCTAACCAAATAAAGGAATTTGTCCCTTATGATTCATATCCCTCCATCCAAACAAGGGTTAACTCACTACATTATGATACACACTGAATAATTTTTATTCGCGATTCTTTCAACTGTGTTTGAAGTTTACACTCTTTTCAGTCCTCAGCGATTGTTTCAATATTTCAGGTGCATTGTGGATTCATACATAATGGCGGGGGTGATATGGATCCAAAAGACTTGGAGTATGCCAAGAAGTGTAGATTTGTTGTTGCATCTGGCATCTTTGATGGATATGATGTGCCCCATCAACCTTCTAATATCAGTGCTCGGTCAGAAAAACTCTTCTGCTTTTTAATGGTGGTCGACGAGAAGTCTTTCAGCTTCATCAAGGAAAATGTTAGTGTAAAGGTGGATTCTGATGGAGGCCATTGGGTTGGCATTTGGCGCCTCATTCTTTTGAAGAATCAACCATATGACGAACCCAGACGAAATGGCAAGATTCCAAAGATAATACTGCATAGGATGTTTCCAGAAGCACAATACAGCATTTGGATTGATGGTAAAATGGAGCTGATAGTTGACCCACTGCTAATGCTTGAGAGGTATATAATCCTTTCCTCAAGACTCTCTCTCATTTTTTCTGCAGGTGTGTGTATGTGTGTGATCTTCATCTTTGCAGTGAAAGAAAACGAGCTTGCTGTTGCTTGAATGTAACATTTGAAAAGAACCAGGGATTGTTGCTGGATTCTTGTATAGATGTACGGTGTAACATTTGTGGTTATGTGTCTGTCTCACGGGTAACTGTTTTCATTTCAGTGAAGCCAAAGATTCTCTATTCATTGGATTTTGAGTATAATGAAGAAAGCAAATTACTAGCTTACAAAACTTTGCTCACGTTGACTTAGAAGTCGGTACACAAAATCCATTGTGGAACCTTCGTAAACAATCTATCTGTGCTTCCAACACATGGGACAGGTGGTGTACATTGGGGTGGTGGTCAAAAGGATTGTGATATACATAACCTGGTGTGATAAACAGTCGAATGATTAGTGAGAGTTTTCTTCTGGGAACCTGTAGAGCATGTGCTGCAACTTTCCTATAGAAATGTATTTATGATAGTATGTATCCCCTGCAGATACTTATGGAGGGGTAAGCACACATATGCCATCGCTCAGCATAAACACCACCGTAACGTATACGAGGAAGCTGATGCAAACAAACGCAGAAAGCGATATGCTCGACCACTTATTGATCTTCATATGAAAATCTATCGTTATGAAGGAATGGAGCCTTGGAGTCCATTGAAAAACAATCCAAGTGGTAAGAATGGAAGACTGCCATATCTTTGTCTCTCTTAATTTTTTCTTTTTCTGCTCAGGGTCCATACAATATTAGTCCCTCTTATTCTTTGGCAAAACACTGTTTTTTTAATTTGGTTCCTTGACCGAAAGTGCACTGTTTCTATGAATGGCAAAAATGAACCAATGAAATGGCTCAAATATCCTCCTCATTTAACTAACCCTACCCCTTATTTTCGCACCTCCCCGTTCTCCCTCTGAGTCTTAAGTCCATTTATCAAACATCACCAGACACTATACCCACCAACAACCACCTCGCCAGTTGCAGACCTCCCCGGGCAACACCACCTCAGTGGCCACCAGACCTACACTGCTTCCTCGCCAAACTCCATAGTACACCACTCCGGACTCCACACACACCGCCACCATGTCGCCACGAACAACCCCAATCCTGAAATCACTACACCTTGACACCAGCACCAGCACCAGCACCATCACCACGGCTTGGAACTTATCCCCTATGTTGCTCGGACTCGGTTAGAAGTTTCCGACACTCGTGCGTGTTTAGGTTTCGGATTCGGATATTATATAAAATGTTCATGTTTTTGGTCTAAAATGAAATGTCCGAGCAACATAGCTTATCCCTGACCATGTCTCGCTCCTGTCCTACAACCCAAAAACCCGAGTACCCGACCACTCCTTTTCGTCCACCCATAAGCAGTGCAACCTCTTCATGACCTTGATCTACACAACTCCCATCTTCCTGCACCTATATGGGGGGCATATGGCTATATGTAAATACCCTTGCCTTTCTCGCCGGTCGTTGGGGAGGTTTTTGAGAGGTGGCTGGTGGTTGAGGGGGTTCATCTGGGTAAGGAGAAGCTGGGAAGAGTGTGGTGGACGACTGAACGATCAGGTCAGGCGACGCCGGCAGTAGGGTGGTTGTCCGACGGTTTGATTTTCAGCTAGCAGAGGTTTTGGGTTATGTTGTATCGACTTGTGGTTGATACTGCTTATGGTAGTTTTATATTATAACTATATACATTTGGCTCCACTTTTCTTAATATTTGAGCCAAATGGAAAGGGTGCTTACTGCTTTTCCAGTAAATGGGAGGGATTACCTGATATGCTTTTCAAAGATATTGTTTCCCTCTTAATTTCCATTTCTATGTTACTCACGGAATTAGTTTGAAAGTCCTGCTCGAGCTAACCTTCAGTATTGTTCAGAGATAAATGCCAATCTCGTGCTGCTGTCAGGATGTAGAACTAGACTTTCGATACATCAACATTTTAATTAAAACCGGAAAGTAATTTGAAAAATGCTACATTTTCAAAACTGTCTGATCATGCATTTTTTGCAGTATTTGCCTAACAACGTATCCTCAGTTTTAGTTAGTTATCCTCCCAACAGACCATCTCAAATAGTATACAAATTGTGATTTTTGAGACAACACTTAAATAAGATCACATTCAATGTATTTACAACTAACTAATGATTAAAATGTTAAATGGAGCGCACTTACTGAAATGCGTGTGTGGCACCGTCTCCTATGAGAATTTGTGTTAATGTAATAACATCTTGATTCTCTGTGTCCTGACGTTTGCTCATTATAATGCAGATGTGCCAGAAGGAGCAGTTATCATTAGGGAGCACACTCAACTGAATAATCTATTTAGCTGTTTATGGTTCAATGAAGTTCATCTCTTCACACCAAGAGACCAGTTAAGCTATGGCTTTGTCGTCTACAGACTAAAAGATCAGTTCAAGTTTTACATGTTCCCTAATTGCGAATACAACTCTATTTTTGAGTTGCACCCTCACACTCGAGAGCATTCTTCCAAAGTAGAGTGGGTCAAATCTCTGGACGAGTTTAAGAATAATAGTGCCTTGAAAGAAAGTCGAGGAGGGTTCGGGTTGACTGCCTACCCTGCCAATCTTAGTCAAGTTGTCTTGCCAACAGTTGTACGAACATCAAAAGCTGGTTAATGAAATTATGGTATTTCTTACATTTTTACAAATTGTGATTTTTCTTACAAATTGTGATTGTGATTTTTCTTACAAATTGTGATTTTTCTTCTATTCGCCAAGGTATTTCTTACATTTTTGAAGTATGACACTCGAATTCTTGAGTACCAAAGCGGTGAGGCCCCTCCCGAGCTTTTGATAAAGGGGGCATAGGAATGGTTCGTATGGTAATGATTTTGAATTTAGACAAAGTATATCACTATTCAAAATCTTTATTAACCAACTTAACGGATGTTTCTCCATTTTTCTATACGTAAGCGCTATTTGTCCACGATTGAAATCTTCTGGGCCAAGGGAAATCAATCCGTCTTGCTAAAGACCGTCTTCAGCTGAAGACCTCTCACACCCCCTCCCCCACTTGCCCTCCCCCTTGCTCATTGTGAGAGGTCTCTCCGAAGAGACCGTCTTCAATGAGAATTTGTGAAGGGAACTAAGCATCGAAAGAAATTTGTGAATCGAAATTTTAAAGCCTGTGACGCGGACATTAGGAAAGTGTCTTGAAAGAAAGTCGAGGAGGAAATAGTGCCTTGAGAACATCTTCATTCAAACTAATCCGAGCTAAAGGAAGCCCAAGTCACTCTTTAGCTGTTACGGAATGAGTATACTTCCTCTTACCAAAGAACAATGAACAACGGTCGAGCAACCAAAATTATACAAATTTATTATTATTACAAGAGATGACTTTCGACAATCTATTACAAGAGACGACTTTCGACAGATTTATCATTTTTTTGATTGGAAACAGTTAATTGTTCGCGGTAATTTGTTGAAAGGATAGAATAGTACTCCTTAGTTAATTCACTTATATCAGCTAATCTAAATTCTAAAGACACGCATACTCAACTGTAGAACCGCAAAACACAGCCCCTCTTGTGTAGCTCAATGTTAGATATCCCACATTGGAGGAGTACAAAAGATGACGCGTTACGACAGATATAAAAACAAAAGAAAACAACTCTAATAGGTACATACCTGGACGAGGTCAATGGACGATCAAGAAGGTCCATGGCCTAGGCATGTGGTCCTCATTGCACTTTAAAGATGCACACGCCTAAGATCTCGCCATTTTGGGAGATTCTACGTCATTATTTGTTATAGTGGGGGCCTGCGTTCGCGCGGCACCTATCCTAATTGCTATTCAACTTAAGTATAAATAAATCAAAACGACATATGAAGTCGGCAATTTGTGATGATGGAATTCATGAAGAAAACAGCAAGTTTGGTGGCGAAAGACCGAAACCATGGGCATCCGCTAGTGACATTACAATTGAAAATACAAACTCTATAGGCTTGGAATGCGGGATGATGTGGTGACATTGACATGCAAGATTATAAAAACTGCAAGTCCAATTAATACTAGTAATACTATAAATTAATTCCAGAAATCAGTGGACTTCTATGCAATTAAATAAATCTATACAACTTAATTATACTATATAGTTTTTAATCACTAGCGCTATGTGACGGACCTGAATAAGAGATTTTTTCAACGTAAATATTATATAGTTTTGGCTAAAAGTATAAATTTAGAGAATATTAGAATATGGCGAGTTTTCTTAAAGTATAAATAAGTATATGTTATATTTTGGAAACTATTAAAATATAAGTAAATCAATTCAGATTTCCAAAAAATATAATATATATTCCATAATTCATTAGATTTGTAATTTAATTAGTAAATAATAATTATTACTCTTAAATAATATTCTAATATAATATTTTAAATTTATTTAACCATGTAAGTAGTAAAAGCAACAATAATAGCAACGTGAGTGGTGAAAGTCATAGTAGCAGCAACGGGGATAGTAAAATTAACAATGGTAAATGCGGGAGTAATGAAAGAAAAAATAATGACGGCGGGAGAAGTGAAAGTAATAGTAGTGACAACACATGTAGTGAAAGTCACAGTAGGAACAACGGAGAGAGTATGAAAAATTAACTAACAATTCGATTTTAAAAAATTATTAGTTTATTTAAATATATGAATATGATAAAACTAACGGGTTAATCGTAAAAATAATATGAGTGGTTATACAAACAACAGTAACCGAAGAAGTAGTGAAAATAATAGTATACATGGGATGTAGTGAAAGTAATCATATTAACAGCGGGAGAGGTGAACGTGTAGCCAGGCACCCAACAGCGGGAGAGTGAACCAAATTTAGCAAATCATATTTCATAGAAAATAAAATTTAAATGGTAAATAAAAGTAGCCCGGGCGTAGCCGGACACCCAACCTAGTTCTATGTATAGGAAAACAATACGGTATTACGGTTTTAATTACACGAATTTTCATATATACGATACAATTTTTTTAAAGCCGTATTTTGTCCGGTTCGGTAAAAACAAAATCAATTATACAGTTTCCTATGCGGATTTTAAAAAAAATTAAACGCAACATATCTCACATAAACTAAATAATTAAAGCATAATCACAATAATTTTCCCATTTTCCTTTTTCCTAATGTATTTATATTGTGATAATTGGAAATCTTGGTTATTTAAACATGCATATTCTATTATTAATTTTAAGTTTATGATGACCAGTGTGAATGCTTAGTCTCCCTAAAGAGTAATCACGTATAGTACAAACTAGGTTTGATACCCGGCTACGCCCGGGCTATCTTTATTTACCATTTAAATTTCATTTTCTATGAAATATGATTCGCTAAATTTGGTACTTTTAAAATTTATATCTTGAGATTATGATGAGAGGTAAAATTAATCAATAAATTATGAGACACGTTCACTATTCCCGCTGTTAATATTATTGCTTTCAGTACATTCATTGTTAATACTATTACGTTCATTACTTGTACAGTTCAGTTACTATTGTTTCTGTAACTACTCCCGCTATTTTTACGGTTAATGTGTTAATAGTTTTGTAAAACTCATATATTTAATTAAATTAATATTTTCCTAAAATCGAATTATTGTTAATTCATTTTTCATACTTTCTCCGTTGTTTCTACTGTTACTTTCATTAGATGTGTTGTGACTTATTACTTTCACTTCTCCCGCTGTCATTATTTTTTTCTTACTACTCTCGCATTTAATATTGTTAATTTCACTACTCTCGTTGCTAGTAGTATGACTTTCACCGCCCCCGTTGCTATTATTACTGCGTTTACTACTCACATGGGTGATTATTATCATATTAGGTGATTATCTAGTCGTATTAGAGATTTAGAGTTATATATTTAAATAAATCTGAAATGTTAGATTAGAATATTATTTAAGAGCAGTCATTATTATTTACTAATTAAATTACAAATCTAATGAATTATGGAATATTATATTTTTTGGAAATCTGAATTGATTTACTTACCTTTAATAGTTTCCAAAATATAAAATACTTTATATTATATTTGTGTATCTTAATTAATACCATAAGTAGGGCCCCATCTATTTTAAGGAAACTCGCCATATTCTAGTATTCTCTAAATATTTACTCCTATAATTTTAACCAAAACTATATAATATTTACATTGAACTCCCTTGTCCAGGTCCATCACACGGTGCTAGCGATTAAAAACTGTATAGTATAATTAATTTGTATAGATTTATTTAACTGCATTGAAGTCTCTTGGTTTCTGAAATTAATTTATTTTATTTTATTGACTTATTGATTTATTGATTGATTGATAGTATTATTGATTGATTGATAGTTTAATGGTTACTATTTTCAGGATCTTTACAAAATGATTCATTTGATTGTTGCTAACTTAATATAATATTATATCTCACAAATTTTTTGAACATTAGTAAAATCAAATTTTACTAAATTTGGATTAGTAATTTGCTAATTCGTTTTTATAATACGTTTTTATCGCGAATGCAAAAATTGAACAAACATTCGAAATTAGTATCCAGGTATACTAAAACCAGATATGCGGAAATCCATGTATACATACAGTCAAACTGTGTCAGTTTGCATCAACAAATTTGTGATTTTAAAAATTATATATACGATATGGTTTGTAAAAACGCGTCGGGTATAGGACTTTACTCACTCCTACAATCCTACATGACGCGATGCATTAA
>JAGPOY010001800.1:0-16244 GCA_018983105.1 Silene uniflora
CTATTGTGAGAATCAATTCTCCAAATCTCCTAAATAATGGCAAAAAGACAAGGAAAACCACTTAATCAAATTACCCAACTCAAATTACAACCCAAGTGGTAATCCACACATTGATTTGTAATTTAAGAAGATTCAAGCACAAGAGATTCAATAGGTATGATTAGATGCAAGGAAAACCACTTAACAAATAATCACAAGTTAAAACCTTTCTTAATGACAAGATTAGGAGGAAAACCACTCGCTAATCTAACACTAAGTTGATGCAAAGATAAATTCACAAGGAAATCCACTTAATGAATTTAACAACAATGATATTAAGGAATTGAAAAGATTAAGCAACAAGAAAAATCCGCTTAATTACTTAAATCTCACAATAATCTCAACATCAAAACAATTAACACAAAGGTTTCAACAATAATAATAATAATTAGAGAAAGATTAAGAGTCTTACAACCAAAAGATTACACCTTTAGGAGGGATTAAGAATTGGAGATTAGCTCTCCATAACAAGATTAACCCAAATAAAGATGATTAATTTCAAAATTACAACTTAATTCTTCAACAAAATAAGATTATCAAAAGATTATGATAGATGGTATGAGAGATGGTTAAAACCCTAATGCAATCAACTATTTATAGCCTTAACCTAATTAGGAATAATGGGCTTTGAATAACCACCCAAATGCAATTTGGCGAGAACAGGGCAGCAGGGAATTCGCACGGTGCGAATTTTCAGATGGGAAAATCGCACCGTGCGATTTCTGGTCTGGACAGCACTTTGCGAAGCCGTATCTCCTTCGTTGCTTGGCCAAAAGAGGCGTGTGACCTATCGTTGGAAAGCTTAGAAGACAAGCTTTCATTTCCATTCGACCTTGCATCAATAGGAGCTCTCGAACTCAAGATATGCCCATTCGAAGTTGACCCCTATGCAACCGAAGCTTCAAACCTTCAATTGTTTCATTCTTTCACTTCTTCATTTGCTTATTAGATGTAGTAACATTCGGAATTGGTACAAAGAGCGTTACTTTGTCCAAAAACCTCTTCCAAATGCCACTAATTGAGCTCCAAATGCATGAAAAGTAGGCTACATATCGGAGCTCATCAACAAGCTCGTAACATAAGATAAAGTAGATTAGATAAACAATGAACACTTTACCAAACCTTCCATTGACTTTGATTACGGACCTCCATGGCTTGTGTTTAACACAAGCCACCATTTGTTTGCTTCTATAGTTCTATCCAATACCAATACATGCAATAATTCCAGTATTTCTCTCTCCCACTTTTCACTCTGCTCTTTCTTTCTCACCCAAAAAAATCATAACTTTGAGTGATCCCATAAAATTTGGGAAGGTTTTGTCCCAACAAAAATGGATCAATGGCATCCTGAAACCATCTCCCAAACTGTTACCAATTCTGGTACATCACAAAGTTCCCATCTTGATTCCAGGTTTGTTTTTTTTTATTGATTTTTAGTAATTCTAGTATTCAAATTTGATACGGAAACAGTCTCTTTGTGTTGCTAACATAAGGGTTAGGTTGCGGATATCCGACCCTACCCTTTTTAGCCCGCGAGGCACTGAGGTAATGTTGTTGTCGACTGTCGTTGTAGTATTCAAATTTGAGCTTGAGTTAGTATCGTAGATATATGATATATCTGATGTTTTGAGTAAGAATTTTCATCTGGGTTTCGGGCATTGTCTGGATATTCCGTCTTAAGCGAGACCTATTGGTGTGTGTTATTTTCGGGTTATCATGTTTGTGAAATGTGTGTTAGTTAAAATATGGTTAAAAGTTTGCAGCTTTAATGTGGGTTTAACTGGGATTTCAAAGCTACATATGATCAGGACTCAGGAGGTTTTGAATTGTTGTGAGTTAATGTTAACTGTTAAGATGTTATGATACAAATGCTTGGATTGTTAAGAATATGGTGATTGTTCAAACCAAGACGGAAATCGTATACTGTTTAGTATAAGGTGGTTTATAGTGCTTATGAACTTTTTGTTTGATGGATAAAGGACTGAAGAAGTAAAGGACCCCGTCGTTGTTAGGAAAGTCCAGAAGGCGGACCGTGAAAAATTGAGGAGGGGTCGATTGAATGAGCAGTTTATAGAGCTGGGAACCGCTCTAGGTAATCCATTCTCTCCTGCTGTGCATTTTACCTTTCTTGCTTATGTTGTCTTCCCATTTTTCAAACACTTACCGGAAGATGTGTTGAAGTTTTTGAGTAATTGACATGTGAAGAGAACATCAGATATTGAAACTAAGCTGTTTAGTTCTGTACTCCAAGTAAAATAATCATTACAGTCCTAGTATTTGATTGGTCCGCTATTATAAGGTCCAAATGTATGTTTCGTTTTTTTTGGTGAGGGCTATGGGTGTTTGGTGTTAATTGAGGCTCAAGGCGAGTACAATAGAAGGGGAGGAGGAATTCAAATTTCTGACTTATTGTCCATTTGTCGATAGGCCCTCAGTCTCTTATCACTTAGCAAAGACATCACGGGTGAGTGCGTGGGTGATTTGATACAGTTAAAAGTGTTGATTCTGCAGGGGAAGTAAATAAAAGGGATGTCTTTCCTATTTGATGATAAATGCTACAAATATGCAATTAACTGTGATCTTCACTACTTTAGGCCAAGTAAAATTATAGTTTTCACTATTTATTTCTGCATTTCATTTATTGTTCTGATATACACTGGTGAATCAATCAGCACTTTCAAGCTTAATTACCTTCAGGGTTTTAGGTGGAAGTAACTTCTTGTGTTTGTTTTGGGCCTAGGTGTTTATTTCAAGTTTTCAAACTCCCTGTCCTCGAACAAATCCCTGTTGTCTGGACAAGCTGAGTGGTTTATCCGTTACCGTGATAACGGCTTATGGCAACATAGACCATCTAGGAAAATAGTAAACCATAACTTTATATTTATCCCTTGAGGCTAACCTTGGGAACAAACATCCTGATTTTAATGATCAAGAATGGGAGTGTTTGCCATAGTTTCTAGCTGAGACGTATTGGCGTTTGCTAAAACAAATTCTGATGAGTGGCTAAGGACATTTATTTTTTGTCCCTTTTCTGCTCCCGCTAGTAGCACTGACTATCTTACTTCAGTACTTCATTTTGGCTGCGTATGGCGTGTTCAACATTCCATTAAGACACAACTTTGGTTAACCAATGTATTTTATCTATCTGCTAAATTCAAAGACCCAAGTGTTTTCAAATACCTAATTGTTTCTGATTGCAGAGACTGTCACTATACAACCTCGTCTTATCTAGGAAAGGCGGAGAAAAGAGTTTTGTTTAAGCTCAAGTGTTCTGCTAATTAAGACCTGTTCTTCACATTTTCAGATCCCGAACGGCCTAAAAATGACAAAGCGACCATCCTGACGGATACAATCCAATTGTTAAGAGAGTTGACTGCGGAGGTCAACAAGCTCAAAGCTGAATGTTCTACTCTCTCAGAAGAATCAAATGAGGTGATATACACTATTTCCTCAATTCCATCTATATTCTCTCCACATGGCTTTGACGGACAGCGGATATTAATTGTGATCGTTAATTTCTCTGAATATTTGTAAATTATTAAATATTCAATTCGAATTTTTTCACGTATATAATTTTTCAAAACTTTTTACATATAATGAATCATCAATCTAATTTTGAAAATGTGGGTCAATGTCAACATGGGATGGAGGCCAGGGTATAGCTTCTTTCTCTCTTATTTTGTGTTCATGATCATTCAAGAATGCCTCTCATGCGTCAAATTTGCCCACAGCTAATTCAGGAGAAAAACGAGCTCAGAGAAGAGAAGGCATCGCTAAAATCAGATATTGAGAGCCTCAATGCTCAGTATCAGCAAAGGGTGAGAGTTATGTTCCCTTGGACCACGGCTGAACCTTCAGTCATAATGGCTCCGCCTTATTCCTATCCTTTGCCTATGGCAGTTCCCCCAGGTCCAATACCTATGCACCCGTCTCTTCAGCCATATCCTTTCTTTGGCAATCAAAATGCTTTTATGCAATACACAACCCCCCCAAGCCACCAGGTTGAGCAACAACCTCCCCAACAACACACATCCACTTCTCGTGTATCAAGCAAACCCGATTCAGGAAGCAAAGCATCTGAGTGCGGAAACTCGGGAAAGGCAAAACATGCTGGTAGAACTGATGATTCCAGTGAAGTAGCCACTGAGTTGGAACTAAAAACACCTGGTTCTGCTAGGCCGCAGGTCAGTTAAAAATTACTCCCAACATTACTCCCTTTGTCCAGGTCTGTTACTTTGACTTTTCTTTGGCTGTGTGTTGCGAATCTGACACTTTGAACCTTCCGGTTTGACCGTACACTGTGGTTTTTCATTTTTGTTTAAAAACATGAAACTTTTTCACAAAATAGTTGTGTCTGATACTCAACACTGTCGCTTCCGAAACATGCAGTTGAGTTAGAGTAATGCAAGTCCAGGTTTTATGAGTTTGATAATAAGTGGTGGAACTAGTCACATAGGTAGTAAACGATTAAAAGTTACGCATGTTCTGCACAAGACCATCATTTAGTAACTAAGGGGGTCGTTTGTTTCAAACAGTAGGAACGGAATGGAATGGAATGGATTTTAACACCGGGAGGTATTAGAACCCCATTGTCCCCATTGTCCCCATTGTCCCCATAGACAAGAGGTTTTAACATTTGAAGTTAATTCCCACTCGGAACTTAAAAGCTCACACCTCCAACAGTTCAAGCTAGTAAATCATCAAACATTCTTGCCGTAATTTGATTGATACCGTTTTACCCTGAACTCTAAGCCTGCGTTGCTGTTGAATAACCTTTATTGCTATTTGATCAATATGACAGGAATCATCTAGTCATAAAAAGAGCAAGCATTCGCATAAAAAAGATAAGAATGGCGTGGATGAGGTGTCTTCAAGCAAATATTCCTGTCCCGGACCTCAAGAGAGTTCTTCTAATAGTGTAGGTCATGGCCCAGAATCTGATAAGTGAGATCTGTTGATCACGTTAGATACTACTGACGAACCATAACCCTTAGCTGCTGTATTGCTCGTGTAACATTCTCAACGTCGCCCATCTGCACCTGTTGGTTATGCGGTAGGTCGCTGTTGCTCTGGTACTCCAAAAACCTTGTTTAGGTAGGCTGTGATGAGTAGGACAGGAGGCTTTCCTGTATGTCTGTATATCAAAGATTCCTAAAGCTACTGTAATCAACCATTTTTTTTACATGCCCTTTGTAAATCATACGGATTGTTGGTATATTGTAAGTTGTAACCTTAACCCCTTGCCGTAATGCGGTGGTAAAAAAAAACTCATGAGGCAATTTACACTGCTAATTTCTGTATGCGTATACTATGAGGCAAACAAATCAACTGCGAGAAAAAAAAACGTAATGAGAGAAGCGCAACACACCAGGAAAAATGTAGCATCCGTCTGTTCATTGTTACTTACATTTTTCTCATATATATTAGTTTTACAGACAATCAGAACCACCATTATTAACATACTCCATCCTCCACAATTTACAGTACCCTTTGTCGTGGTACGTCCAAAACCTTTCAATCCCTTACTATGATTGAACTGAAGGAAGAAAAAAACAAAAGCGGACCCTGATAACCCATCAAAAAGGACTTGCACGAGAATCAGCCAAATGTGGAGCCTATTCAAGAGTAGAGCACCATTGTCGACATTAAACTACAAGATTATGGCCATAGATCACCAAGCCCGCATTCTTCCCTCCTCTATTTCCTTCCAACAAAAATTTAATAGCCTGTGCAGAGTGTGCCTGTTGAGCTGAGTTATTTACAACTTCGTAGAGTTGTTTCTGCAGGTAGGGCTGTTTAGTTTGCCTGAACTCATGCTTGCAGATCTCAATAACCTTCGGAATTCAGCCAGGCTTATTTTTCCATCTTTGTCGATGTCAGCCTCTTCTATAATTGGGTCCACCGATCCCTTCAATCCTGTGTGCTGTTGATCAAAATAAAAGTGAGCATATCATAAGATATTAGGTCTACTTTTCACACGCACACTTTCTCATGCAGCCCAGAGAGCGAGACCAGTGGAACATTCTGTTAGAATTATTACTTGTCTAATATCTGACCGAATTTATTTTCATATTATCATTTTTAAATGGTTGTTAACCATTGTATATTGTTAAAAAAAATGGTCAAAATAGAGAAACAATCAGAGTGATATCCCAAGGAAAGGAGCAAGTGTTAGCTAATCATCTATCTTACCAGACTGAGTTCTTCGGGGGTTATATATCCATCCTTGTCTACATCAAACTTCTCAAAAGCTGCTTGTGACCGTTGTTGCCACTTCTCATTGTCATGCTCATGCAATTGATGAACGTGTAGCGTAGCTGCCACAAATTCGGTGAAATCCACGAAGCCGTCAGTGTTGCTATCAATCTGTCAGTACAAGCAGAAAAGTAAAATTAAATACCCAGAAAAGTAAAACTGCAAGAAGCAGTTCAAAGTTTAGATCAAAGAAACATAACATGATCCTACTGTAGAAGTGAACTTCAAAACAAGTAGCCCATACAGATTCTTAAACGATATGGCCTCATATAACAGTTTCTGAATGGTGACACCAGTTACCCCTAGATAAACATTAACAAAGGGTATTTACCGCTTCAACAATTTCCATAACACGAGCGTCTTTTAGTTTCCATGGAAGGTCTTTAGCAAGTGCCTCCCTCATTTCTTCAAGACTTATGGTTCCACTTTTATCCATGTCAATTGCATCAAACTGATCTCGCAGATCAGCCAGCTCTTCTTCATTAAGAGTACTAGCCAGCGCCTAATGTATGATACAATAAAGCAGTTTAGCAAAGGCAAACAGGAAAGAAGCATAACATTCGTAATACATATAGTTTCTTTTGAGACAGTTCGATATTGAGATTATTTGAGAACAACCCAATTCAATTAGTATCCCCCCACTCATACCAATTAACCCATTTAAAAGTTGTGCTGGCAAATAACTACCTCATTATGTAGTTAGTCTCACAGTAGATAACTTTCCACGAGACTCGCATATGAGAATTTGCGATGTTAATATAAAGCTTACAAGAATGATTTTCACATACCCTTAAAGCAAACTGCTTCATACGACTATACTTCACAAATTGACGCATGTTACGTAAAACTGATATATCAAGGGGGATATCTGATGCATTTCCACCTTCTCTGACCCACTGGTGTGCTGTAGTGCCAAACAACAGGAAGAGAAGCCAAACTCAATCAGGTTAAAAAGCGAGTAAAGAGTGTTAAAAATATTGAAGAGAGTAATGATCAAGCAAATAGGTCATTCAGGTTAGGTTAGGTTCATTATGGATGTGCTGTTATCAGGTCATTTTCATATCGTTTTAGGCCGTGACTATTGAGATCTTTTTCCAAATAATCACTTTGGGCCATGTATGGATTGGGGCATATTTGGTCAGTCTACTTCAGGTTTGGATCTAGTGTTTGATCGGTTAGAATTTTGCCAGTTCTAGAAAAGACCACATATATTCTCTGATGTCACCTGTAGCTAGTTAATTAACAGCAAGTTCTCTTTCACGGAAAAGGCCAGAGACGTACATAATGCCTGAGCAGCGGTAAGTCGAGCACGCGGATCCTTCACCAGCAATTTCCTCACAAAATCTTTGGCACTATTACTTATAGTAGGCCATGGCTTGCGCCGAAAGTCAGGTTTGTTGCGTAAAACCTGAAAGAATAAAAAAAAACAGTTTCCGTTGAGTGCAACTGTGCAAGGACACTAAATTATAAAATTTAAAGGTAAACTGAACAGCAACGCATTTTATTTTTCAGACGAAGTACAAAAACATGTAAGATGTTATTTGAGGAGTTGAAAAAAGTGTTACTATCTCTTTGAAAAGTTCTGTACATCTTCCCTTTCTTAACGCATTTCTTTAAACAAAGAATTCGCTTTTTACTCTTTCCTATGGTGAACATTCTTCAGAGCATGGACTGTAATTCAAAATGAAGGTAGCTTTCCTAAGTAGAAAGAACCCCCAACACAAATAGTGAAATGGAGAACAAAATATGGGAAGTCGTGCAGACGTCCAAGTTAGAACGTTCCTGTACTTCAAAGGCAAATGGACTTGAGTTCTTTTTTTTATTCTCTCTTTTAGTGTCAGGGAGCCACAAGAGCAGTTATAATGTTAAAGGGTTGCAAAGCCATGAGCCCATGAGTATTACCACTCGATAACTTTACTAACTAGCTGCCATCTGCAAAGTGCGAGTATGGTTTATGTTTAAATAAAAACAAACCACCTCTTAAGTACCACTAAAATAAAGATATTTAGCACTTCTTCAAGCCGATAAAATATTTGGCAGGAAGAAAAGAAATAGTTAGTACCTCCTTGAAAATACCGTCTTCAGTTTTATCCCAAAATGGACGTCTCCCACATAACAATATATAGGTGATTACGCCAATACTCCAGACATCTGACTCTGGTCCAGATTTCCGTCTCAATACTTCAGGAGCAACATAGTAGGCACTACCGACAATATCATTGAATTTTTTGCCTGAAGAAGAATTTTGCCTGTCAGCACTTAAGTTTTGCAGAAAGACTCCTCAAGTAATCAAAACCAAAAAAAAGTAATCAAAACCAAAGCCGTTGCAGCAAAATATCCATATTTTAGTAAGACTTAAACGACACAATAATATACTAAAGTTTTAAGAGCCACTGTCATAGAAGTGTGCAGCAGCTAATGATCCTTCATAAAGTCTGTGGCACATATAAACTAAGAAGCGTATGTGTTCCATGCTCTAATATATTGATCACAAATTCTCAAACGAGACAGTCCACACAGTACTTTTGTGAGAATGCTCCATTTGCTCACTAAACCATCTATACTTTTGATCCTACCCCCTAAATTGCATGCTAACAACATAACTTGGTACTGATTTGGTACTCACCAGGGTGTATGAAGTCTGATAGTCCAAAGTCTGTAGCCTTCAAAGGTGAATCTTCTTTGGGTGATTTGAACAGAAAATTCTGCAAAATATATGAAATCAGGCATGCGGAAAAAGAAAAAGGGAGCATCTTTTATGTTCCATAACCAAAATTTTAGAATTCAAAGTAGTTTGGGAGCAAGTATCATATAGAAAGTTGTCATGCATGCAAAGGGAGAGGAAAGACATTTTATGGTCCATCAACTAGTTTAAAAATCTCGCCCATTTAGCCCCATTTGACTCTTTGAGAGAAAAAATAAGTCAAACTGAGTCAAATAGAGGGAGTAAATAGATAAACTACCTCGGGCTTCATATCACGATGAACCAAACCATGTAAATGACACTCGGCGGCAACTTTCAGCATCTGGCGTACTATCACTGCTGCATCTTTCTCTGAATATCGGCTATCCTTTCTGATTCAAATACAATCAATAAATGTTAACAGGTCAGCATAAGCAGAAAAATCACAGCAGGTAGGAAATGAATCTGTGATGAACAAACTAATTGCTTACTTTGCGAGTATACGATCAAGCAATTCCCCGCCTTCACACAACCTGAAAATGAGTTCCATATTTCGACCAGATAAATACAAGGTTGAAGTTATACTGAATACATGTGCTTTACGCAGAAAGAGCAGATAAATCATGGGGATTTGGAAGACTAGATCCACAAAACTAGGCTTTTACGAGTTATAACTACATAGCTTAAGTTTACAGAACTTACTCCATAACTATGTATACATAGTTTTCATCCTCAAATGCATTATGAAACTGAACCACGTTCTCGTGGCCCGTGAGGGCTTTTAGTATCTTCACTTCTCGCTTAACATCCTCCACTGCAATAGGAAGAACCATCTGCAGAAAAGGCATGGACTCTTATTACAAACAATAAAAAGGCTTCTTTCCTCAATGAAATTAGATGATTCTTAAAACAAGATGCACCATCAACAATATTTCCCCAATATCTCTAATGCCGCCTGCTTAGGAGAGGGGGGGTCAAATGTATGCATCCTCATTTCTGGTCTGTTTACGAACGAATAATAATGAAATTGTGCTGAAAATTGCAGTGACTCACTATATAAAATCATAGACAATTTACTAAGCCAATTCCCTTAATTTCATCTTATTTCAAAACTAAAGAATAGTGAGCCGAGTATTGAAGATAAGAATTCATGCATCGATATCCCAAAAATGACAAAAATCCACCACTGAAAACTACACCAGGGACGAAATACTTTGTAGCCAAACCAAGAGATGCTAGCAGCCTAGCAGCCAGCCGCTTTTCAAATACGACAGGCCATCTCAATTCTGCCCTAGCCTCTTATTCTATACTTTGCGCCTGCCTTCACTACTGTTTTACTTCATGAAATTGTTTGCTTTTCTCAACTTCAACTCAACAATCGAAAGTTCCTTTTACGTGGCTCCCTCCAAAATCCAAATTAAGCATAAGACACAGCGCGGTACATCATACACTTCAACGTGTTACCCAATTAGCCACATTGTCGAAACTTCAAGTAAAAGTTACCCTTATTTCTAGTGTTTCTTAAGATAAGAGTACAAGATTATCACCTACCTAACTATCCTATTTCAGTAACATCCAAACACCCATCAGCAATCATATGCCAGGAATCAAAGTTAATGTATATTATAGGCAAACATTATTTCAGACAACAATCCTTCCACCTAAAAATAAACAAACAAATGCAAACTCAAGTCTGCAACTCCCACACCAAATAAATCCCTATTTTTGACCCTTGCCACATTCGACAGCAATATTCAACAACTCATCATTCAGAAATAAACCAGTCAACAACAAATTACTTCCTCTCAAAATTACGCCCCTTAGCGAAAAATCCTGACTCTGCCACTGCCCAATGGTACCAGCATATTAACCGTCATATACTCCCTCCGTCCCGGTCATTTGTTTACCATTTCCATTTTAGGGTGTCTCATTCATTTGTTTACCTTTCTATATTAGGCATGCCTCTAATGGGTTATTTGATCATCCAATTTCATTATTATCCACTTGTCATCTAATAACACTACCCTCAAATGGTCCCTCCCTTTTCCTTAATCTTTGTACCAAAAGGAAAGGTAAACAAATGACCGGCACGGAGGGGGTAATACTTGTACCTCACAGTGGGATATAGGAGAGCTAGCAGGCGCGCCCGCCCCCACAGTGGAAAATATTCAATTTTAGCTAAAAACTTCGATTCTTTTCCTACTATACATTAATATACTTCCTCTCAAAATTACGTCCCTTAGCGAAAAATCCTTGCTCCGCCACTGGTACCACATAATAAAGCCATTCTTTTCCTACTATACATTAGTATACTTCCTCTCAAAATTACGTCCCTTAGCGAAAAATCCTGACTCCGGTACCACATAATAAGGCATACAACCGTCTTACTATATGATAATTTTGGCGGTACAAAAGGCCAAATCATAAAAATTTCCTCACAAGATCATAAATTTATTAAAATGGCACCAAAAACCAATAATAAAAAGAAGAAGAAAATACAAACCTTGGCCTTCTCAATCTTCTTAACAGCAACACGATCACCATTAGATTTATGAGTAGCAACATAAGTATACCCAAATTGTCCATGACCCAACAATTTCCCAATCGAATATTTCTTATCAAAATCCTTTTCATACCCAAAATCCGTTCTTTTTCCACATGGTATCGAAGCTTGTTTCCTTGAACTCGTCTTTTCTTTCAATTTAATCATAGGCAAATTATTCACACTTCTATGTTTATGCCTACGATTATGATTATTATTATTATGATTATGATTATGATTATTGTGATTATGATTATGATTATTATGATGATTGGTTGTTTTCGGCGGCGGTCCGGAGATAATCTTGGTGGTTTTTGGGGCAGAGGTTGATGCATCTGAACTGCTTGATTCAGGCGCTTTGAATATTGAATTACAGGTACCCATTATTTGATTTTGCTTGTATAAAAATGGGTTTTGATTTGATTTGGATTATGAACAATGTATTGAATTGGGTAGTTTTTGAAGGATGAAGGTACGAAAATGGTGGAAATTGCAGAGTTTGAAGAAGAATTGATGAAGAAAATGGAGAATAAAATGAAGTTATTTACACATTATTTAGAATTTAGAAAATATAATTATGAAAAATTGGGGGAGAAAATAGAATTGAATTGAATTGATTTGCTGTATTCCCCTCTTCCTCAAAGAGGAAGCAGGGGATTTGTGGATTTTCAGAAGAGAGGTTTGTTGTGTGTTCTGTTTTCTTGGCTCTTTTTTGGGTTACCAACTTATAAAGCTTTTGGTAAATTGCGAGTAAATACATTAAATTCGTATTTTATTACTATTTTATTTGCGAATTAAATTTTTACTCTCAAAGATGAGAATTGTTACAACTTAGGAAAGAATTGTCCAAATGATTTTCGGACAAAATTAAATGGTAAAAAAAAAAAAATTCAAAGATGAGAATTGGCCGAATATCATAAAAAAAATTACTCCATCCGTCCGGTCATTTGTATCATTTCATTTGTTTACCTTTTAATAATAAGTAGGTTTTTTATTGGTGATTTGATCATACATTTTCAGGCCAAACTGACAGATTGGTAAAAAAAAATCATGGCTTTTGGACAAATTGGTAAAAAAAAACGGCAAATAGGATTATACATCTGGTTGTACCATAAGCATTGTACAACCAAGTATAAGAACCCGAGCTTATATGTATTTTTTATGAGCTAATTTAGAGTTCATATTTTTAATGTGTGAATGGATGAGTTCAATAATTTTTAATAAAGCTCATATTCTTTAACATAAAGCTCAGATTCTTTATAAAAAAGCTCGGATTCTACACCGTACAACCATATATAACTGGTTGTATAATTAATGAATTGAAAAAAAACACACTTGTCAAATTGGTAAAAAAAATGAAGAGGAGAACAAATAAACCAAAAAATGTCATTTCAACATATCAAATAAGCGCGTGAGTGTCATACTAGCAAAAAGCATGTGAAGAAATTACAAAAATACTCTAAACTTACAAAAATACTACTTCCTCCATTCCAATGAATTCTATACATTTGCTTTATTCACGTTTGCCAATACTCGTTTTCTTTTATTAATATCTTTAATTACATATTGATAAAAATTATAAAAATTTGATATTCACAATGTACTCGGTAAGACAATTTAAACAAGATCTCACATGACTATCTTTTATGCTATATATTAGAAGTTGTATCGAAGATTCACTCGACTTATGAATAGTGCCCAAAAAGTGAAATGTATAGAATTGATTGGAATGGAGGAAGTATCATTACTACCAAAATTAACAAGTTTAATCTAAATTATACTGCATAATTTAAATCGGTTCGCACGCTAAAATATTTTGCTGGTTTATTCACGGTTTCGTTCATCGACCGCTAATTTAAGTCGGTTTGCACGCGGCTCAGTTCGGTAAAACTCCACACTTGACCTAAATCACACCGTTTCTAACGATTATAAACGGTTCAGTTAACCGTTTTAAACGGTTATTAGCGGTTCGGTTACCGGTTAACTGATAATCGTTCTACATGTATTTTTTTTTCAATTTCCGTTTATTTTTTTTTTCTATTTTTCATTATGTATTATACTTTTGCCTACTTTTGTGAAACGGTTCAGTTCAGTTAACCGGTTTTCTAAAATTGCGAACCTTAACCGAACTATTTTCATAATAAAGTTAACGGTTCGGTTTACCGACCCGCTCTGTCGAATTGTTTCAGTTATCCGAACCTAAAAATGCACGAATTTTCCGTTTGGTTATTGTAGTCCGGTTTATTCCAAAGACCTCTACTAAAATACACAAATTCTCATTTGTGACGAACATATCTGTCGCAAACTTGCGACGAGTCAAGTATTACCCACTTGGGTAAGAAAAGACGAGCTATTTGAGATTTCTTATGTTTTGTCTTATCTACCTAAGTGGGAGAATTTGACCCATTTAGAAGCTTGTGACGGATAATCCATTGCAAGGGAGACTTAATCACTAAAATATACTCCGTAACAAAATGAAAAGGAGCAATTACAAATTGGTTTGAGTACACGCGCGTGTGACTCAAGGTTTTTTGGTTTATTTGTCCTCCTCCCCATTTTTTTTTTTTTGTCAATTTGTCCCAAGTGTTTTTTTTTACCAATTCGTCCAAACCCCATGATTTTTTTTACCAATATGTCAATTTGTGGTCCACTTATTATCCACCAATAACAACCATAAATGATCGTCTTCGCTCATCTTTGTATCGGACCTAAAGTTATCAGAACCAAAAATCAAATTAAGAAAAAAGGGTTGGCCACCATAGCTAAAATGGTGTAAACGAGTAGTCAATACAATTATTTAACAAATTAGTACTCCATATTTGTTAAACTAATGACATCTACCTTAAGTACTAAAACCAAGCAAGTTACACATGACTTGACAAAGATTCATTAAACCATTTACGTCATATGATTAAGATAGTTGGAATAAATCAACCACGCAAACGAGTACATTGAAAACAGACCACTCAATTACACAATCAAGGACACAACATCAATATTTACCAAATTGGGCATTACACAAATTCTCATTGAAGACGGACAAAATCCATTACAAGTTGAAGACGGATAGTGTCTCTCTCACAATATGCAAGTGACACTATCCATGTGATGCTCCATTTTCACCCCACTTGCTTTATTATGAGAAAAGCACTATCCGTCTTCAACTTGTAACAGATAGTGTCCGTCACATGCAAGACACATTGTTCACATTATTAGGCGGATTCTCTTCTTTTATTTCCTCTTTGTCGGTACGGTATGCATTATTTTATTTTTGGGTTGAAAAGAGCAAATTATAATCGAAGTTACATTGACATTCAAACGTAAAACAAAGTTACAAACCCAATTAAGCAAAGCATAATTAAAAACAAACACCAACAGCCAACTCTATAAAGGGGTACAATTTGGCTACAATATTTTTTATTTTTTTTTGAGTGAGGAAAAAGATGAATAAGTCTTGCGGTATCCGTCACAAGGTTGCGACGGGTTGAATAATACCATATTATGTGTAAATGGTAAAAAAGTGATCCCACGTATTAACTTATGTGTAATTTGTCACCAATTTTAACTTCAATGTTATATAACTAAAATGGCTACATAGTCAGTTATAATGGTTACATCTGCTTATATTTATTAAATTTATGATGTTTCCAATTTTCTTACAAATGTAATAGGTTACAATGTTTATTAAAATAGTGATAAGTTGTGTATTTGAAAAATGTGCAATTTGTGACTAATTTGAACTTAAATGTTTTCAATTTTCTTACAAATGTAATATGGTTACAATACATATTAAAATAGTGACCACTCACAAGTTGGCAAATCTATATGGTTATCATCCGCCCCATTTCACACTAATATGGTACCTATTCGACCCGTCACATGCTTGTGACGGATAGTGCCGTCACAAATGAGAATTTGTGGAAAAAGATAACTCAAATCATAGCTGATTTTGCTATAGATTAGAGAATGAGCAATCCTATTAAGCTTTCTAGAACAATAACTAATGGAAAAACAGTGAGTAGAAACTAGTAAATTATCAAGTAAAAGAAGGATAGCTTTTGCATGATGATCCAAAACAACAATGCCAGCTGATTTGAAAATGCGGAAGCGAAAGAAATACTGAGTAAAACAAAAGGATATTTGCCTTGAATTCATGTGTAGAATTCAAGTCAATGAGATATTTACTCGGTGTTAGACCTATAACACGAGTAATGGTGAGAATAATCAAGACCTATTGATTATTACTCGGGCTAAAGCTTGATCGCGTCAAACTCTAACGATTTGTATCGAACGCATCGATCATGAATTATAAACTTGTAAAACATATTTTTTTTGTTTTCATTTCTTCATTTTGTGTCTTCTACAAATGATGGCCAAAGGCCCTATTTATACTAAAAGAAATAATTAGTAACATTGAATCTAGTCCCTAATATTTGTAATCTAAATTCAAAGGCTTGAAGGAAAACATTGAACATAGTCAAAAATGAAATGGTGACCATATTCGTATCATACTCCCTTTGTTCAAAAAGAATCGTCCCGATTCTTGGACCTATGATATGGGTTATTAAAAGCCGATCAACCCTCGAACTACCTCGCTCGAGTTTAACCTTTGAATTCCAATCGCAATCGAAAATTCAACCAACATCTTGACTTTGACACGCCTAAGGACCGTTTGGGAACAAGCAATTGTCTCCTCATCACCATATTCATCAAATATCCAACTTG
>JAGPOY010001801.1:0-16202 GCA_018983105.1 Silene uniflora
GCTATATGTCATCTCACATATCCTATAGGTATATATCTTCTTGATCTCGCTTCTTCACTATCATACTCCGTACTTCCATAATTCTTTTACTTTTACGTCTCATAACTCTCATGAATATCCACTCAACTCACTTCCATCCTTCTTGCCTCATTACACTTGATAACATCGTCGACAACTTAATTCCGTACTCCTCCTACCTAGCTCCTTAGAATTTCCATTACCCTTCCATTGTTCAAAAGTTCAATCTTAGCAGTTCATATCCATAACGTCTTATTCATCACTTTCTTACATGATCGATCACTCCCAACGTGCTATTCACTCGTACTCACCACCAATAAGTTCATCAACTCAATGTTTTATCCTTACTTGATTGCATATAATTCTATCATTTCTAGAAACCAAGGTTCTCCTCATCCCCTACTTCCCAAAGATTTACCCACTAGGCTCGCCTCTTATTAACCAAATTGTCACATAATGACCATGTACAGATCTACATCGTGGTATATACTTGACTACTACGTGTCTCTCTACTCCATCTATCCTTAACCAACATAATCATTTATAATTCCCTCCATTAAATTGTGCTAATCTCAATTTCCATCGATTCTTGTGTACCTTTAAGTCCTTCACTCTCACATTCCGCAAATTTACCTTACTACTTGACCATATATACTCATCACCACTATATCACCCACCATACTTCCCAAAACTTGTGCCTTGACTCAATAATTCACCAATCCCTACTTTTGAGCTGGTATAAGAAAAGGAACGTAAGCATATAGCCTACGGCTCAAAACAATTAAGTACTCAGGGAACTAGCTCGGTCGAGCTTATACGTGGCTCGGCCGAGCTGATCTTGGCTCGATCGAGCTACTACTTAGCTCGGTCGAATACTTCAAGATCAAAATGTGGCATAATGGAACGTGGGATACTAGCTCGGTCGAGCTGCTTTCAGCTCGGTCGAGCTACTGTCCCCTCGGTCGAGCTATTATTAGCTTGTCCGAGCAGCTATGTTACAGGAACTTTCTGTAACGTCTGGAAGCTCCCTGGAAACTACCCGCTCGGTCGAGTCGCCTGTGGCTCGGTCGAGCTACCCTTAGCTCGGTCGAGTCACTTTCAGCTCGATCGAGTCATGCCTGTTATATCGTCTACCCGTATGGCTACTAACTATATCTACTCTACTCATGGCTTACTACAGGGCTCACGTTTCCGTATCTACTTATATACATGTGAATTTGAAGCGATAAACAATTATCATGCCAACACGTATCATGTAATTCTACACATTATCTACGCACCATTATTCATGCTATAACATTCCACATCATAAGCATACATATCATACACAATCCTATCCTATCTACCCAAGGTGAACGATTCGGAGTTACGAAGGCAAAATGCGGCTTTAGGACGTCTCCCAAGCCCTTGCGGTAGCTCCAAGCAACTCCCAACCGGGTTCATTTTAATTGACTCACTAAGTTCATTGGTTCATTGATTTCAGGTGCCAAGATCATTGCTCTGATACCACTTTGTAACACCCTCATAAACCAGGGGGCCTTTACCAAGGACTGCCCTAGCCTATGGAGGTATTACCATCCCGACATAACCGGGGTAGTGAATATATCAAAAGAAATAATGCAAGTCCCTTTATTAAATGATAAACTTTAACTTTCTTACATATGTATGTCTCATCAAACAATAACAACTGAAATAATAAAGTCCAACTACTAAAATGCTAATAAACTATGTCGGCTAGGCTAAGCTAAGCTTGTGGCGACTCTTCCCATCCCAGAAGCACATCATCATCCATAAGCTCATTACATGCTAAACCAACTACTCACCATCCCCGAATGGATCACAGCAGGTCATAAGACAAACAACCCGGGTCAGTTCAACTGAAGATAAAAGTAAGGCAGTCAAGATACATAAACACAAGCGGAAGCAATGCAATAAACAATGAGTTGTGATCTCCTTATCCTCCCTCGCCTCTACCAGAACCGACTACACATCGCAACATGTAGCCTTGCCAGGTACCCATCGCAACAGGTACCCTAATCCACCAGTGGTCAGACCGCAGCGCTTCCACTAAACCTAGCCATTAATGTGCACACCTCTCCTGGCTTGAGAGACCAGGAGACGGACCCTAGGCGTGATCACCTTCTCACGGTGACCACTCATCGCTCATAATCAACAACTCAATGATAATATCAACATCCGATCACATATGCACATTACAAGATAATCTTACGCAAACCACAGTATAACCGAGTAGGATAACCTACCTTATTCGCAATCCTTCACAGTAATAATAATATCCTAACCGCAGAAATCCTCTTCTACGAACTCGTCACCTAAACATGCATAAATATAATCAAGATCGATTCTAAACTAATTCTAACTATATGAATTAGGGTTTACTAGCGATAGGAATGAACTAGAGAAGATTAGATCCTTACTTACCGCAGATCTGGATCCGAATCCTCGATAATTGGAGCAACAGTATTCAAAGAAAAGTCGCTGATGTTTTGTCTCTCAAATTAGGGCTTTAGATTTGTAAAAACTGATTATGAAAGCTAACTTTCCCTTTTATACTAATTTTCCAAAAACCGAAAATTCGTATCTGCAGACCGTCGGCTCGGTCGAGCTACATCTGGCTCGACCGAGCTACTCTGAGCTCGGTCGAGTCAAAGTGACTCGGTCGACTAAAATCGTTCCAGGAACTTTTGAAACTAGACAACGCGTAAAATTTCTCTAAGTGTCAGGCTGCTCGGTTGAGCTACTTATGCTCGTAATTCCTTAGTGTTACAGCTACCTCCTATGGACTGTGCCCCTATGTTCTGGTAGCTGCCATACGGGCTGGCTGCTGTCATCATCTGGGGGATCCATTGTTCCTGTGTCCTAGGTGGCTCGCTGGCGGCCTGGAATGATTGTCCTGCACTAGAAACAGGGTTAGGTGTAATAGGATGAGTAGCAACGATGTTACCTGACGCCTGTTCCATGCTGCTCGCAGGACGCCAGTCGCTGAGATATCCTAACCCTTGGGGGGTTACTCTTACGTCTTCAGTCAGATCCAGCCTGGTCACTATCTCAGACGAAATAGTCCTCATATGGGTCCCGTAATCTGCTGCAGCGAGGCTCTTCCCTTTCTCTGCTGCTGTAGGAAATCGCTGTTTGACGAGGTCCAGTTCTGCCCGGATGTTCCTGTCTCTCTTTGTTGCTCTATCTTCTGCTAGCTTCTGCTGCTGGCGCATATCGTCCATTGACTTCTTTAGTTCCTGCAGGTTTTCGAGCAAGAGCTGAACAGTGCTTGGAGAGGTCTTCTGTTGTTGCAGTGTGGGGGTAACGATTTGAGCGTCCTTTTGCCCGGACGTCATCGTTGCTCCTTTCCTGGTGCCGACCTGGGTTCCCCCAGATCCAGACGCTGTTGAGATTGGTACCGTAGAGGTTGGTACTGTAGAGGTTGGTACTGTAGAGGTTTGAATGTCTTTTTCCATTGCGAAATTAGGTGAATAACGTTGACGACCACTATGCCCCACGCCCCACGGTGGGCGCCAAACTGTTTGGGATATTTTTCGTAATTTTGGTCAAGGTAGGTCAAAGAGGTCTTATGCGTTATTCGAGTGATTTGCTATGTTAGATACGTAAACAAAAGAATAAGACAAGGCCTTTGGTGACACGGAAAACCCAATGTGGGAAACAACCGCGGGAAGGGACGGTACCCTTCCAAGTATTGCACTAGCTTTCACGTAAGGAAGGACGAATACAATGGACGAGAGGCAAGAATTATGCTAGTACAATTGCTAGGGATGCTATGCGTGTGTGAATGCGTATGGAATTAGGGTTTGCATGTTCCCTCCTTGCCTTCTTATATAGGTCCTAAACCCTAATAGGGTTTAAGTGGCTTTCTCTCCAAGACATCTTTATCCGCCTCCGCCTATGGACCCGAGCCCTACACGGGCTGTCTGCCGCCTCTTGGGCTTCTAGTGCCTGCATCTTGCTCCATCTTCCTTAGCCCTTTCGTCCTCCGTTCTCAAATAAAGCGCGGGGCCTAATATTCACGTCTGGGCCCAAGTAGCTTGGCACACTTTCTGGGCTGGTTCGTTTGGACCTTATCGTCATTGGCCGAATGTGCAATTTTATGTCCAAACAAAAGTCATCAATAGTATACTTCGTACCGTTTCTTAATTTATCAAAAAATCGCGTTCCTAATTCCATATTTTATTTTTGTCTAATAAAAAAATTAAAAATGTTTACGCAACATTTTCTCAAGTTTCACGTCTTTCCGTTGCTACTCAACATATTTTATTCAGTTTTCTTTGTTACAACATCACAATCAAAGCATAATCCTCTCATTTACTCAAATTACCCTTTTACCCCCAATCTCCCTCAAATGCCCAAATCCCATCTCCGTCTTCCCGCCATTAAATCCCGAAAATGCCCCTCCCTTCTTCTCTCTCCTCAAACCCCGACGGCGCCGCAGAACGCCGTCTTCGAGAGGCGGAGGAGCGGCTAAAGGAAGCCATCGATGAGCTCCATCGCCGCCAACAGACGGCGGCGCGTGGCGGTCACTATCCTCCCTGCGATCATCCTGATACTGAGTCTTGTGTCGCACACGCCATTGGTAACCTTTGTCAAAGCTTTCTTCTCTCTTATGGCGTTCGTGTCGGTATCGGGATACTGCTACGCGCGTTTAAGCTCGCGCGTGGGCAGTCTTACTCTTCTCTCCTTGATCTCAAGGTCTTCTCTCTCACTTTCATTTCACCTTTTGTTTTATATTGTTATCGAAATTGATAATCGGATTTTCTAATTAGTGTAGAATGTATAGTTTGTGTAGTACTAGGGTATTGTTTATGTGATTGACTAGAATGTATTAGTTGCAATTGTTAGATTTATAGTCCTTTGAGTTTGTTTGGGTTACGGTAAAGCCGGAAATTGTTAACAGTACTCCCTCCGTCCCGGTCAATTGTTGTCCTTTGGTTTTGGCACAAAAATCAAGGAAAAAGCAATGAGCCAATTACTAAATGACAAGTGGAATAAATTGAGTGTCAATGATCAAATTTTTCATCAAGTTCATTCTTAAAATAGAAAGGACAACAATTGACTCGAGGGAGTAATAGACTAATAGTTATCGGAAATTATGCTCATCCCAAGCGAGACGATAGCCTGTCGATAGGGTATTCAACTGATCTCATTTATATAGTCTTGCTTGATTGACTAGAGGCTGGATAAAAACATTATAATTCAGATCAAAGATGTGTTTTTACTTAACTGGGAGCAATATGAGTTCAGTAATTATAGTTACTAGAATTATTAAAAGGGGATCGCTAATTTGCGATGGACTGAATAGGAAATAGGGACACTATTTTACTAGGATGGAGGGAGTATTGAACGTGCTTTGGTTGCTGCTGTAGATTATGATTACCAATTACTAATTGTTTGAGAAAACGAGAGAGTAAGTTTTGGAATTAATCATAGGAATTTGGTTAGATTGTTAAGACGGAGGCTAGTACTTGAGAATGGAAAAATGTGTCCAATCAGACTACAAAGCTATCTGTACTACAATTGGAGGGATTTGGTAGGGCTGGATTCGGTGTTTGTTTGAATTTCTAGATCCTCATATTGATGGCACTCGGCTTCTTATCTGAAATAATGTATATATGTATGTATTGGACTATTGGAGTTCTGTCTATAATACATGTACACATGGCTAAGACTAGCAAACCTAACTTCGGTGATTGCTATTGGAGCATTAGTGTTTTGTAAAGATGTAGACTGATTTATCACGACATGCTATTTATTTTGACAAGCTCATGAAGACACTTACCTTCGAATTTGGCAGTAGGTCAATGAAAGTTTTAACGGTTCTTTGTTGCCTTTTGTGGAGTGATTTCTAGTAATAGAGTGATACTATTCTTAAATCATACGGAGTATATGTGCAGTAGATCATGGGAGGTTTTATCATGTATCCAAACTATTCCACTTGTTTTAGATGAAAAAATCTTAGTAGGATTATTAGAAGTGTGTTTTGGAGTGCCAGTAGTTGCTGCCTAGAGCACCTTTATTTCTAGTTCCTGGCCCTTTCTCTGTCTTTTTGTTTGTTAGACTTGTAGGAAATCACCAGATTCATGTTTCTAACCCTCATTTCCAAATAGCGTAGTTTAAATAAGAGTTGTCATGCGTATCAGCAGTAACTAATAGGGGTTATCTAGCTCAGCGCACACTGGGACCAATATTTCCGATATTGAAAAGGCTGCCTGTGTAGCAGTAGTTTGAAGGGTAAGTCCAATATTTCAGATGGTAAAGAGTTCTATGACCAAATGACCAATACATAATTATGCTGCGATAAACCCAATATGGAGCTCCACACAGCGTCATAATGCACTACCACATTTGTTACCAAGTGTGTTGGTGCTTCTTCAGTCTTAATGCAGTTAGTTGCATACTTGCATCATAAAGCACTACCACAATTTAGTACCAAGTGTGGTAGTGCTCCTTAATGCAGTCAGTTGTGCTTTGTTAATTATAGGTAGTTTAAATAGTACTTCACTAGTTTTGTGTAACGAGATTTCTTCACTCCTGGATATCACGGAAGTCTTTTTTTATCAGTAGTTTTTATCTGCCTGTACTTTAAACTCTGTGACTGGTACGTTGGCCTTGATTTCTCTTGCAAAAATGCACTTGTGAGTGTTTTACTTTTTAGGTTATGTGGAATGAATAGTTTGCCACTCGGTGCATTTTTGGGATAGCCTCACACCTTGTGCCTGCTAGGGCAGTGCCTAATATTACTAGGTTAAAAATGTTGAACTTCTTGATTAAAAAGGCAGAATTGCCTAAACAATGATCGTCATTTTTGAATATGAATATTGTCTGTTTGTTTGTTATGGAGCAGCAACTCGTCTCAGAGAAGGACTTAATTGTTAGGGAGGAAGCATGTCGCATTGGGTTGCTTTTTGGTGGTTTTACTGGCTCGTACCATGCCCTAAGGTGTTTGTTGAGGAAGTTGAGGAAAAAGGAGACTCCTTTCAATGCGTAAGTTTTCTGTGCTTGAAATCTTAATCGAGATGCATTCATAATAGATTATCAGCAAATCATTGTATATTTCAAATTGATAACTTTGTAAAGGTGACGATGGAGCAGAATCTTCGCAGGCTCTATTGCAGGCTTGTCTATTTTGGCATTAGACGATTCCAACCGCAGGCGTACTCTTGCTTTATATCTTTTGGCCCGTCTTGCTCAGGTACCTTAAAGAGCTTATATGTTCTTGTTAACATTGTGAAGGCAGTTCTTATTCTATTAGGTGAATTACTTCAAAGTTTTCAACGGAACTCACAATGTTTTCTTTAAACTGAGACCAGTGTGCTTATAATTCTGCCAAATCGAAGAACAAATTTCATTTTTGGGGGAGTCATTGGAGACACGGTGATTCATTATTATTTGCCTTGGCATGCGCTCAGGTAATTTATGGTTTGCCCGCCTGATTAGTTTATAAATTCATCATGATGAGCTATTTGTAAACTTTGTTCTGAATATATTTCTTTAATCATGTCTTTTTTTCCTGTTTATTACTTCTTATTATGGAAACTGTGTTTGCAATATGATATACAAACATCAATTTAATGACATGCGATATTTCCTTTTCCTACAAGTATTAGTGTTATTATTGCACCTGCTTATGAAACCAACGTTTTGTTATAACCATCAAATTAGAGTAAACAACCACCAAGTAATCACACGACAGGTCTAGATATACACAACCTTACTGCTAACAAGTACATAAGTTACCACTTCAAAGCTCAAGAGGTTTTGCTAGACCAAGCAAAATGGACTCATTTGGAAGTCAAATCATTAAATTATGTCAACTGCCAGTGTTTATCAGAGAGGAGTAGGCTTCATTTGTTTCAAATAGAACAACCATGTTGAGATTGTGTTTCACAAAAACAATGCTACGCTCCTTGTTAACTGTAAGCTCCGCCATAGGTGGCACCGCTTCTGTAGTTCTGTTTGTCGGGTGATGAGGGCACAGCCTGGTAGTTTTAGGAAGATTGAAGATACTTATCTATCATTGTATTTTATTGTATATATGTACTACTACACTAGTGTAGATCCCATACAATTTGTACGGTTTTTTCTGGATAAAGGTTTTTAAAAAGTTTAGCAATTAGGGTGAATATACAAGACCATATTATAAACGTTAACAATCTGCATTAGTCTTGAAAAATACTTAAACAAATTAGTGATTATAATTATAAAATTTAATATATATGTATGTGAAATGTTAATAATACTATGAGTAAAAAATGTGGCAACAACTAAATCTCGTAAGAATATAATTTGGTATATTTTATTTAAGGTGAAAGATTTGGTGGGCTACATAATTTGGTATATTGCAATCTTATTTCACACATTAGCCTTGAAAGATACTTCTACTCCGTATTAAAGATTATTAACTTGTTAGGCCAATTTCTATAGAATATTTCTGTAGAATAGCCAGATATAGGAGGCCCAATTCCTTACTAAAGTATTTGAGCGGGAAAATTTTTAGAGTTGCTTATTCTTTTAGTTAAAGGGGGGATTTGTCTAAAACGATTCTATCTTTTTCCTCTAGTGTAAGCCTTTTTGATGTTAAGAAAATGAGAGGGCATTATGCGTATGATAGATCGCATATCTTCATCCTTGTTGCTTATAGCTGTCATGTTTCATGGAGTTGCATTAGTACAGCTAAATAACATTTACTCCATATTTTTCTGAAATAATACTGATATAGTATGTTATCTTTCATGAGCTCTTTAATCTGACATAGTTTACACAGGTTATGTATGCATTCATTATGCGGCCTGAAAGCTTGCCTAAATCATATCAAGATTTCATTCAGAAAACAGGGCCAGTGGCGCAGCCTGTGTACAAAGCGGTTAGAGACTGCTGCAGGGGCAGCCCAGTGGACGTGGCTTCCTTGTCAGCGTATTTATCAAGTAAAGGAGTCCAAAACTTGGGGTCCCTGGAAGAGTTCCCCTCCATAATTCCCTGCTCTATTATTCACCCCACTACCCAGTCATGTCTGACTCACAATTTGAATGCGGCATCAGCTACTTTTAGGAAAACCTTTCCTCTATACTTTTCACTGACCTTTGTACCTTTTGTGGTTCTGCATTTACAAAAGGTACTGACATTTTCAGTAATTGTTCGATTTATTTCATTAACGAAGTGAGCTAGTTTAATGGTAACATAAGTTTCAATTTTGATTTGTTGCGACGAGTCCAACTCAAGCGAAATGCATCTACTTTATGGGTTTATTTTTTCCAACTCTGATGAGGACTGAAGTCACAATATTTCATCATAGCTATCAGTGGCAGACCCTGGAAATTTTGTTTCTGAATCGCATGGAAATTTTTTTGTCTCATTATTTAAAATCTATAGATTTAATTTTTGTTTTTACACATAATCAGAAGCACAAACAATTTGTCTGCGGAGTCCTGGGCTTTCATTTTGTTGTACTTAATTCTGCCCCCTGGGTGGTGCTATTATTTTTTAATTCTTGGTTTGCTGCTGTCATGTAGCTATGATATATATCTTGTTATGGCAGTAGAGTTTTGTTAAATGAAGAAATATTCGAGGTTACAGAAAATAGAAATTCTGATTTCCAGCCGTTAAACTCCTTAATATAGTAGAGTCTGATATTCTAAGCATGGTTAAGTATACATCATTGAGCTTGTTCTCTAGAGTCTATTGAAAGAACTCCAGGGTGCGCTAGGCTTTACATGCTAACGTTAATTGTGACAACTTTTCTATTTGTAGTTCATGGACACACCAGCTCGAACTTGTTGGCATGCCTTTAAAGGCGCTGTTCGCTCGACTACATTCTTGTCAGCTTTTGTTGGTATCTTTCAGGTATTTTTATACCTCTACGTGCTTCATGTATATTTTGTTACCCTCTTAGTGCACACCTTTTAGTCTCTCTTGCACTCCAGGCTGTCATTTGTTTGCATAGAAAAGTGTCATCAAAGGACCACAAGCTTGTATATTGGGTCTCAGGCGGACTGGCTGCCCTTTCTGTCCTGTTAGAAAAGAAAACTCGGAGAAAAGAACTTGCATTATATGTCCTTCCACGTGCTTCCGATTCCCTATGGTACATACTGGCAAACCGCCATTTCCTTCCAAAAATAAGAAATGCTGAGGTAATTTGACATCCTGGTCCTTACTTTTCCTTGATCATCTCATGTGTCGTATGTGGTATATCTTTTGCTAAGAGTAACAATCCATCATGTCGCATTTTATGGTTTTTCATCTAAGATTGACGAAATGTCACGTCGCTTTCCTTGTGTACCAATGTACCATAGTTTTAGTTGTCAGATCTTCAATCCGCTTACCAGATGATGTCAGTTTTTTTGTCAAATTTGTCGTTTGTTCCCCTCTCCCCAAAGAGATTGATCACTTTTCATTTGAGCTCATTTTTAAGTGTATTAGGGGATACCTTAGAAGTTTTTTTCCAATGTTGGTTGTTTTGATCGAGGTTGATTTGTGACTGTATAACCATTTTAACTTTTGTAAGTGTCCCTTTGAGATGGAGATATCCTTTTCCTCTGGATGGTCGAGATTTCATTTTGCGGTGATCTAACGGTCTACGTTTCATTCTAAAAGAGAGTAAGAAGATAAAATGAGAATCTTAACCTCTCTTTACCCTAGCCAATAATTTAGGTTTTTTGTAAATCAGTTTTTCTTTTTGTAACTACATACGAGTGGATTAAAGAGTCCCATACTCATTTTCCAGCAGACACAATATGTCTAAGTAAAGCTAAACCACTATCTAACATTGATGAAAGTGAAAAATTGTAAATTATTGCCTTGAACAGAGTGATATTTTGCAATTTACCAAAATAATAATGTGGTTGGTTTTTTTGGAAAGGAGGCAGTATTGTTATCATGAGACATCTGTTTTTTTGGTTTGCACGTCTCCCATTAGATCTTACTTGATGAAGTCTACACTAAATGATTTCTGTTTGTTATTGCTTCTTTGTAATCTGTCACTTGTAGGCTTTGTTGCATTTCTATATTCACCCAACAGTACATTTTTTAGCCGCCATGTATTATGAAATGTTGAAATACATCGATAAATATACCTTGAAATGGTACTTGTGGACAGGTGGCTTTATTTTGTGGGTGTATGGGTGGGATCATGTATTTTCTTGATCACGAGCCGGACACAATGGCTCCATTTCTACGGGGCTTGATACGTCGCTTCCTGGCAAGCCGGATTAGTAACCCTATTCCTCCACCAACTCGGAATGCTTCATATACATATCTACCAACTCTTGATGCTCGAGAAAAGCCGAAATTACAGGAGGATGGGGAAGCTGCAAAGACAACTTCTAAGTACAATCTTGAATCTATACCTGGACTCTAGTAACCTAATTTCGGAGTCGTAGCTAATTGATTCTTTCGAGACATACTTTTTCACGTGATTTATCTGCCATATTTGAATTATTCCATTTCTGTGGGTGATCGATTAAGCGCCCTGTCCCTGGAGGAATTTCGTCATGATCAGGAGGCGTTAGTTGAAGAAGGTACACTGAAACCGTTATACTTACTGTATTAGTTTGTATTGTGTATTGAGCGTGAGCTTCTTGTTCCTGTTATTAGTAAGCAAGCCATTTCTGATATGTAAGATGACATGAAGTACATTGTGGATGAATGATTTCCTATCAAGATAATTAGTGTATCAGTTTTTCACATACATGCTGAAAAAACGGTGTCATTTAACTTCGTTTTTTTTGGGGTTATAAATCTCTCAGTTTATATTTCTGAGTTGTACTTCATACCATATCTCGTGTCACTGCTCACCTAACGCAGTGATTGGTCGACTCTTGATCCTTCAGCCACCTGTCTCAACCTCTTGTATAGTCCTATTTATATCCTAGGATGTGCTTATTTTGCTGCTGCAATTGGGGTGTTGGCCATTTGCTTACTCTCTATGAGACGATTGTAAGCAAATAATCAAGACATGAATCCTATAATTAGACGAGGAAGATGCAAGTACTTAAGAACGTGTCATGGATAGTACCGTTCCATATAAGATTCAGTAGAGATGAAAGACAAAATTTGTTGATCATCAATTAAGAACATCTAACACAGCTCACAGAGTCACAGCCCACAGGTATGCATTGTGTTGATTCGTTGCCATTTTTACGAATAAAACTGAAAGATATCGGTTCCGAAAACAAAAACAAAGTTTTTGGGTATGTAAACCTCAAGGGAAATGTACAGAGTTGTTACTCCTAAACTTGAATAACAAGTTTCTTGAAAAATCACGATACTGCAACTTCGAAAATCTCAAGGAAAATGTACAGTAGAGCAGCTAATACAGAGCAATACAGAGTACAACTTAGAACTTACTGCAAATTGAAAAACATGATTTAAACAATCAATGCAATGTTAAATTAATTAATGGAGTAAAAATGAAGTTTGTGTAGAGTTTTGCAGCAGTCAATGGAGTAAAAATGAGGCTGATATAGGTATAGTGATTTAGTGACACACATGATTACCATCAATGTTACTTGATTTAAGGTTTCATCAGTAATTCAGTATAGCATATAGTTTTCGTAAATATCAGCAGGAAAGATCTTCCCTTCAAAACTAAGCTAAGTTTTTAAGGTATGCAATAAGGAACAGCTTAGAAAAACTCGATCACATAAATGTATCGACAATTTTGATTGTCAGCCAAGTTTCAGTAGCCATGACAACATACACTGTCAAGTAGATTTAAAGTTCGAATTACACGGTATTTTGTAATGAAGTTGTACTGTATTCATTGTACTCGGAAACAAAAGTTACAAATGTGTAATAAATTGTGCTGAGCTGAGTAAAATAATAAATACTCCGTACTTATATACAGTTGTTGATTCGGTGACAAATCTGAACATACATACGCTCTCATTTAGATCATACAAACAAGCACTTTCATTAAGATCATACTAACTCTGTTTCAATTAATAGTTATCGACTGTCTTTTTTAATTGAGCTGCGACGACAATATGTGGATCCGTTAACTAGATTTGCCAAATCATGATAATTACTCCCGAATTAATATTGTTTGTCATATGTAATTATGTATAGATAGTTTGAGTATGAATACCGCAACTAAATTGATTCCCCTAGGTTGACTTGCAGCTAATGCTAATCTTTACGTTAGTTCTATTTTTACTCCACTTTCATGTTTACGACGTATACATTATTACTTCCAATCTTACCATATTAAGCTTGTTAATGTGTGCTCTTAGCGCACATGTTAGAAAACCCGTTTATACATTATTACTTCCAACTGACGGAGTTATGGCAACTTAAAGACCTGTCTCTAAATTCCACAAAGCTAAAAGTGTCTTTGTGTTCGAGTCGTTTTGCCTGCCTATCTTACAATAGTAAATATGCATTGTTTGTAGCAGCCAAACCGGCGGATTTTCGTAGGCAGTTCAAGCCTTTATGAACTCTCTTTATATATGTTGGTTGATACACAAAATCAATACTCAGACATACTTTTATCAAACCTGTCTTAAGTTTAGACAAAAGGCGGCATGATGAACTTGTTTTTGTATGGAGTACCATGCTTCCTAGCACTCTATGTCATACTCACATTTTTCATCCATAAACTCAAAAACCTCCCACCCACACCATTCCTCTGCTTCCCAATCATAGGCCACATCTACCTTCTTAAGAAACCGTTACACCGAACCTTAGCTAATCTATCCCAAGTTTATGGTCCCACATTCTACCTTAGGCTCGGACCACGGTCTGTGGTGGTTGTTTCATCCCAGACCGCGGCTAGGGAATGCCTTTGTCAAAACGACATTTTCCCAGACAACCCTCAGATCCTAGCAAGCAAGTTCATCGGACCTAATAACGCTAAGGTATTTTCAGCTCTCCCGTATGGCCAACAATGGCGTACCCTAAGACGGATTTTAATGTCCGATCTTATTTATTCTGGGTGTCTTCACCTCTTCTTCACTGCCCGTCAAGAAGAGGTGAAGTCTCTCATCCGACGACTGTACAGACAGTCTGTACAGTCGTCGGATGACAGAGGGAACAATAATAGTAATGTTGGGGTGGTGGAGGTGGAGGTGAAGAGGGTGTTTTATGAGTTGACGTGTCGGATTATTATGAGGGCGGTAGTTGGGGAAGAGTGGTGTAATGGAGAAAATGGGAAGAGACTTGAGAGGGTTTTAAAGGAGAGGGTTAAAGTGAGTATGTCTACTAATTTTGTATCAAATTATGTGCCTATTTTAAGCAAGTTTGGGCAAGCGCGGTACTTGAGGAAAAAGTTTGTTCGTGTGCATGCGGAATTAGATCGAATTTTACAGGATACGATTGATGAACAAAGGTCGAGGTTGGTGAGTAACGAGACAAACGAGACAAGTGAGAGCAAGAAGACTACTTTGATTCAAGTTATGTTGTCATTGCAACTTAAAGATCCCGTTCTTTACTCCGACGGCATTATCAAAGACCTTGTTCTTGTAAGTCTTTGTATCAATGTTACTCCGTATTTTGTTTTGTAGTATGATTCTGCAAGACGATTCAATTATATAACAGTCGATGGCAGAGCGAGAACTTTTTGGTCATGATACGTTGATGTTAGGCCTAATGTTTATTCGAAGTACAAAGATTTGGCATAAATGTTGTAGCTAGGAGATTGAATTGATCATATCGTAATAGAAATATCAAATATACTCGATTTCAGTATCGCTGCTATTATCCAATTAAATAACGAATGTTTAATTGTATATTGTCTTGCTTTCGATCAGGTTTTGCTAGTAGCAGTAACAGACGCATGTTCAACAACAATTGAGTGGGCACTATCGCTGTTACTAAACAATCCAAGGGTCCTACATAAAGCACAAGCCGAAATAGACGATCAAGTCGGACCTAATCGCTTAATTGACGAGCCAGATCGGCTTCCTTACCTCGAATGCATTATAAAAGAGACGTTAAGAATGTACCCTGCCGGTCCATTACTAGTACCTCACGAGGCAACCAAAGGTTGCATTGTGGAGGGCCGCTTTCACGTCCCTCCAGGAACCTTGCTACTCATTAACATGTGGGCCATACACAACAATCCCGAGTATTGGGATGAGCCTCGGAAGTTCAAGCCCGAGAGGTTCGAGGAAGGGGGCCAGGAAAACATGACAGGATACAAGTTCATGGATTTTTGGTCTAGAAATAGTCAATCGAATGTCGATTTAATGGCTATAAGGTCGGTTGGGCTAATTATTGGATCGGTAATTCAATGCTTTGAGTTGGAAACAAATGGTGAAAAAATGGTGGACATGGAAGAAGGTGCTCTGTTAACCACGACGAAGGTTAAGCCCTTACAAGCAACGCTTCGACCACGCCCAACAATGTCGGACCTCCTCGCTCACATTTGAACATTTATGACCCATTTGAGAATTATTTAGTGATCGACTAGGTGGGTCTATATGTATGGATTTGTGATGTTTCCTTTATGCCAAGCAGCCACTTAATGTCGACAAATTACTAAATAACGTCGATAATATGTAATGAATTTCCTATTTTGCTCCTACTAAACGGCACAAGCATTTCAATCAAACTACCAACAAATAATTTAATAGACAAATCGAAACTAACAACTAATATCGAATACAAACAATTGAAAGAACCTTAGATTTGATCCAGGAATAGAAAAACGTTAAACTAATCGACGGAAAACGGGTCGTATTTTATAAAATCAAAAGAACGAATTACTAAACGAAACGTCTAAAACTATCAATGTAAAACGAATCGAGTTTTATATAAATCAAACGTCGAAGTACTAATCATGTCAATCTAACTAATCGACTTAAAACAAAATCTACGTCAAACGAATCGATATTAAGTAACGGTCATAACATAAGTTCTAGACATGATATTGAAGTGATTCCAAGTAGAGATGATAGTTTATCTTCTTACGGTTCTAACGGTAGGTCATACGCCGAAAACAGACAAAAAACGAGGGAGATATGACCAATGTTGTTAGGATCGGGATCCTACTTTGGATCGACGAGCTCCCTAGGATCGAATCGGTAGGATCGGATCGTAGAATCGTAAGATCCTACAAATTAACTAAAATACATAATTGTGTTGTTAAAATATGTTAAAATCTCGTAGTTAAATCTTAAAACACTATTATCTTAGAATGTGCCAACTAATTATTCTAGTTTACA
>JAGPOY010001801.1:16217-29880 GCA_018983105.1 Silene uniflora
AAAAGTCGTATATAAAATTTTAGTAAATGAAAAAAATGAAACAGTAACACTGTAGGATCGGGTCGTATAATCGTAGGATCGTAGGATCGGGTTAAGATTCTACTTTAAAAAAATTTGACACAAGTTGAATCGTAAGATCCTACAAAATTAAGATCCTACCTAAGATCCGGATCGGTCACCACTTTTTGGATCGTAGAATCGTAAGATCCTACGATCCGGATCGGGAGTTTAACAACAATGGATATGACCATTGTAAGAAAAATGTGACGGTGGAGGAAAACTAAGGACGTAAATGATCCACGTCCAGGCTTAGGGTATATCTTGATAAAAATCTGTTGTGCGGAAGCCTGGATACCTCGTACGCTTTGGGCCAAGCCCTCGCGAATTACTCTTGGGCTCCAACCCAAAAAGCCTCGTATTATTATATTTCGTGGGCGTTTATAAAGATGAGTTTTCCCCCTTACACTACCGATGTGGGACATGAGTTTGCACCCTAACAATCTGCCCCTCAAACCAAAGACCATTATCGACTCGGAATTGACCTCTTATGGAGAACTCCCTACACCCTACAACTCTAACTTCTAGACACACTTAGCATCAGCAAGTCATAACCTCCCCGTAACCGACACACAATGAGTCTCTCCAGGGGTCTATTGTCCTTTCACGGGACCGTGCTACACTTACGTACCAAACTTCTATGCATCCAATATACCCTGGATTGGGTCCGTATCTAGCTAGTGCCTCAATGCGCCGCCCTGGAACCGCCTTTGGACTTACCATGGAGCACTTTTGTTGCCTCCATAAACCCTCGGCCAACCACACACCAGGTCGCTGACGATCTTCTCTTAGACGGCTCTGTCTCAACATCGTGGAATCCATATCGCTTCTCGTGAACATATTAGCTCTCCCTCGAGCTATAGGAGTTCCACGCCTTACAGTATACCGTATACGCCACCTTCAAGTCTTGACTCGATGTTTCTTCTTATGTCTAGCCCAAGTCGACCTTGGGCTCTGATACCACTTGTTGTGCGAAAGCGTGAATACCTCGTGTTGGACTCCAGCTCGTCGGTGTTCACTGTCCATAATAGTACGATATTGTCCGCTTGGGGCCAACCCTCATAGATTTACTCTTTAACTCCTTCCTAAAAGGCATCGTAGTATTATATTCTGTGGGCACTAAAGCTTTTATTTTTATATTACCGATATGAGATATGGGTTTGCATAGTAACAAAATCTTTATTAACACTCCAACTCAGTTTGTTTCACATGAATAGCGCAAAATTACGATATAAGTAAGTTATTCCAGCTAAAGCAAAACTGAATCCAAGTGTTTAACATGTGAAAACTTAATGAAAACCAGCAAAGCACTGTGTTTCATGCAGTTTATACAATCCTAAAGCAATACTCCATATAATTAATCATGCACGTAATCGTATTAATATACACCTATATAGTACAGGAGTATATAAATACCACACTTGATTTAATTTCAGAATAGCACTTAAATCAACTATACAATCTATTTTAATTACAAAAATAAATAATATTTCTCAAATGGGATTTTTCGAAAAGGCATGGTTAATAATCAGGGGAATAGTTCTCAAATGGGTTATAAGATTGTTTTACATTTCTCCTAACTATGTCCATGTGTCAAACAATAAGGAATGTGTAAGGTCAGAAAATGGAGACGGTGAAGGGGAGTTGCCGGAGGGTCTTCGACATGAGCTGATGCCACGACACGTGGCCGTGATATTGGACGGAAATAGAAGGTGGGCTAATAAAAGAGGGTTGAGCTATGTGGAAGGATATGAGGCCGGAGTTGGTGCTATGATGGAGTTTATTGCAATGTCTACCAAGTTTAATATTCCCGTTGTTTCTCTTTTCGCTTTCTCTTCCGAGAATTGGCGTCGCCCTAAGGTGAGCCTATCCTCCTCTCATAGTTTAATCAAAGATAAATAAATAATTAAGTCAGAGAAAATAGATAGCTTTCAAAGTTGCTGAAAAAATTGAGTTATTGAGTAAATAATCGAGTTATGCTAAAAAGTACTATTACGAGTATTGATTTTATTATGCGGTATTCATTTAGCTTGTACTGAAAAAGTAAAATACCGACAGATATATTACGTAGATCGTAACATGGGGCTCATTAGCTTTATTATCTTCCATTCCCGATTTATTTTGCAGGACGAAGTTAATTTTTTGATTGATCTTTTCGAAAGAAGTTTGAAGGACAATTTTGGCCCATCCCAGAGGTAAATACGGAGTATATGCTAATAATAACGTTAGACGATTATTGTTAAGCCAAACCGTTTCAAAGTTATTACGTAATGTTTAGGTTCTCAGAATATTTTTATTGTATATTTCGATTATTATATTTTTCTTACGAGACGAATTTTATAATGCAGCCGTGGTGCTCGAGTGACCGTGATCGGAGACATGTCACTATTTCCAATTTCCTTACAAAAAGTAATCAAAGAAATAGAAGAAGCAACAAAAGATAACACCAAATTACATATAATATTAGCAATGAGTTACAGTGGTCAAAACGACATCGTACAAGCATGTCAAAGCATAGCAAACAAAGTGAAAGAAGGGCTTCTTGAACCAGTAGATGTAACAAGTACTTTGATCGAACAAGAACTCCTAACTAAGATTAGCGATATCCCTAATCCCGATTTACTCATAAGAACAAGCGGCGAATTGCGGATTAGTAACTATTATCTATGGCAATCAGCTTATACTGAGATGTATTTCACTAATGTTCATTGGCCTGATTTTGGCGACAATGATTTTGTCGAGGCATTACGTTCATTTCAGCTCAGAGGAAGGCGATATGGAAAAACTTGATTCGTATTGGAACATGAGAAAATGACATTTATGTCTAGTGTATTATTGTAATTTTATTCTTGTACTTGTTTGTAATTTCAAAAAAAGAAGACGATCTAGTGTATGTATGTCTCATTCACTTGTTTACGTATGATATTTATGAATGGACTCAATTATCGTCAAACAAATGAACTTGCTACATACTTTTCTTCATCATTTTTTCGAGCGTGCCCTTTGATTGATTAGTGATTGAGAGTATGTGCGAGGACGACAAGGACAACAACATTCAACATCGTCTCAGTGCTTCAGTAAATGTAGACGAAGATGAAAAATTTCATTCCCTTTAACTGAGAAGATGAAACAAAATATATATGCAGTAAAATATGAAAATTACATATGGAATTAACCTTTAAGGAAATCACTCTTGTACTTGACATATATATGTTCTTAGTGAACGGAACGAAGATCCCTCAGTTGTAAACATCATCTCCACTCTACCGTCTCAACCATCTCCTGAGTGACGGAAGCATTTCCCCGAGGTATATATACACAAAAGTTGTGGTATTATAGAACGAAAACTTGCATCGGCATGAAAGTCAAAATTTCCGAAATGAATGAAATTAACCATCAATTATCCATTTTTCCATTCCATTTTTGGGTTTTGAAGGCCAAGTACGAGAATGAGCGCCTACAGGAATATAGAAACACTCGTAAGAGAAGCGTAAAATACAAATTCCTTGTCCTGCATCTAAATTCAAGATGCTAAGCTTACCTTCTAAAGTCCAAGCATTTGGGTGTTCGTAGATGTATTGGCCACGTTCAAAATATTCGCTTGGTCTGCAAGCAATAAGAACATGCACATTCCACAATAAGCCTTATGATCGATATATGGACTATATGAAATAAAGGTGTATATGGTAAAACTCGTACTTGATGGAGTTCGGATGAAGATAAAGCAAGCCCCTATAACAACATAGCAGAGCAATAGAACTATTCCTTTCATGTAATGCGAAGTTCCATCCTACAAATTTCACAGATATTGTCACATTAATTTCCATGGTCATTGATTAAGATGAACTTGTTACGACTAATTTGCACTTTTGTCAAGTGAAATATGTACCTGTAATGTGAAGGCGGTGAGAATTATGGAAAGAGCGAGGCAGCCGGTCTCAATTGTATTGAAATCAAGATCCATTTGTATGCCCATTATCCAAGCTACTACCACACATAAGGGAACCTGCAATGAGAAAAGGGACATATACTTCAGAATAGGTTGGGAACATGTGATAAGGCCGTTGCATGTCATACAACGATCTAATTTGAGTTTATGTGAATAAGTAAGGGTTAGTCTAGATGAAGAATTCAAGTTACACTTAAAATTTAATTAGCTCAACACTCACCACAAACATTGAAATTTGAGTGGCAGATCCGAGAGCAACACCCAAAGAAATGTCCTGTCAAAAGTACACAAAAGAATCAAAGTATTCAGTACAAAATTTGGACAGTGAAAAAATTTGATGTGCACAAATATGGAGTATGAATGTATAATTATAATACAAATTAATTGCCATTAAAGAAGACATACCAGCTTATTTTTGAAAGCGAAAATAATGGCTCCAGCATGTTCAGCTGCATTTCCGACTATCGGCAGCAAAATTATGCTGATGAAGCTCACTGATATACCCCAGGAATCAGAAGCAGCCTGTCTCCCATCCGAACCACACCGTATGTTAATAAGTAAAACAAAAATTACATTTTATAATGTATACTCCCTCTGATCCACACGAAACTACTCATATTTCAAAATTCTTAGGGTCGAAGGCAAAAAGGTACCTCGATGGAACCAACGATGTACTCAGATAACAATGCTATGACAACGGTCATCCCAGCGAGCCAAGCAAACCCACTCCAGAAACCAATGACAGGGACTTCTTCTTCAACCGCGTCATCACCATCAGAATCCTGGTTAAGGGTTCATTGATTTTTTATTAGGCCATCCGATTAGCACTATTAAAAGAATTTCCTTTATGCATTGAATTATCACCTCTTTAGTCTCAAACATCTGCCTGTGAGTCCACAGCTGGAAGACAAGGTAAGCAACATATGCCACCAACATTACTATGCTGCCTGCTCTGGATATACTAAGTGTTGGAAGAGTCGATATTTCGCCTGATTTTGCAGCCATTTTAAAGAGCAATGGCAATATGTGACAGAATAATCCCAACAATAAAAGGAAGCAATTCACATCTGCTTGCTTCTGTGAATTTAAAACCAAAACAAAAAACATTTATTCGTTAGAACTCCGTATGTAATCCTTATTTATTCAACCAAAACATTAAGATGATGGTTAAGGTCCAACTATTATATTTATTCCTATTACACCCCCTCACTTGAATGCCCATTGCCCATTGGGTTTGAAGAGTGGTTAGTGCATAGGCTACGCCAATCCATGTGCTGGCTGATCTGATATCATGATAGATGAACCAATTCAACCAAAACCTTAAGGTGGTGGTTAAGGTCCAACTATTATATTTATTCCTATTAATAGGTAGAGCCGTAGAGGCGTAAAGAGTTAAGTAAGATTACCCTGTCGAACTTCTGCTCCTTGTGCAGGTTGGCGAGACCGCCACATAAGAGGGAAGTGCCAAGAACCAGAAGAAGGTTAGAGAGGATGGAACCAAGAAGTGAGTACTTGACCACATCTATTTTGTTCTGGCTTAGTGCTAATACTGCTATAATCAGCTCTGTCACATTTCCACATGTCGCATTCAGTAGTCCTCCCACTGTTTTCATCAGACATTATACAGTATACACTAATTAGCATTTCGATACGTACAAATTATTGACCAAATAATCTCCGTTTGTAAAATTTAGTATTACCTGTTGGACCAGTGTAGTATGCAATTTGTCTGCAAAGATTAAATCACGATGTTAGAAGAATTAGAAGAATGTGTGTCGTAAAATTATTCAAGAACAACTCGAATGAACATAGACTGGGGTGCAGACGGTTTAGTCGGATCAAAAGATTGTAGGAATTATATATTTTCAGTGACGGAGCCAAAATATAATGTTTCAGGAGGCGGAAATAGAACTCCATTATCATATATATTTATATCTCGCGGGAACAGTGTGACAAGCTAAGGCTTTATATTGTGATCAGTGGTGGAGCGAGGGGGGTAGCAGGGGCGCTCGCCCCCGCTGGCATTTGAAAATTTCGAAATTTTTGGATAAATTTTTCAAATTTTTTCGAGATCCCCTTATAAAATTACCCTTTCGGTCTCGTTAACTTCAAATCCTGGCTCCGCAGATTCTTATTAGGTGTCGAATAAACTTCGGAGTACGTATTATTTTTTCGGATAATAATAGGGCGTCATCAAATGATATGAACTTTCAGTACGAGATATAGAGAAGAGGAAGTAGGCTTACTCAGTGAGAAAGCTAACACGTTCAGCAAGTGGAGTAAGTCCAAGTAAGCTCAACCCAAACACCCATGCCTGCTCAAATATTAGTTCCAACAATATTAGTATTCCTTACACTGTAAATATTTAAAGGAACGATTAAAGTAACAAACTTTTATTCTCGTTTCTGTAATACTTCTTCCGTTTCAATCATTTATTTAGTTTGATTAAAATACCGCTTATAGAAATATAAGAAGTAAATATTTCGTAATTCGTAAATAATTAGCCGGGAGTAGCTTTTTAATTCTAAGATAAGGTTTAATTTTTAACTTTATGATGCTGTCTGACATATGCATGCAAAGTGTTGGATATAGCCATGCAAACTACCAGGTGTCAAGATAATCATTTGGAAGCATGTTCAAAACGCGACCACGATGACCGCCCCATTTGGGTGGCCCTAAATCCACGGGTTAAAACAATCAAAACACGGGAACTTTGCCTAGAGAAAGTGGCCCCCACATTTACATGCAAGTGCAAATGTCCGTGGATTAGTTCATATGACCCGCGAAATTATCACCACCCTTATTCTATATTATGGGTTGCATTTACGCCTTTGTCGCTATTTATTTGCAGAAAACTAGTGGGAAGTACATGGCTTTGTTTGCTGAATTATCGTTTCATTCGTTTGTTTATCTTTTATTCAAATTAGAGTAAATTATTCTACAGTAGATAACAAGGTTTATTTGTTCTCTATTTCACCACAAATTAGAAGATAAGACGACCCTTACCATATAAACTAGTTTTATTACCTGTGAAATTCATGAGATTTCACTTACAGTTTCCTAAAACGACGACTCGCTCAACATGTAATAGCAGTGAGGATCGTCCAAATATAAGATAATGTTGGAATTTTAAACATTGTTGTAAGCCCTAAAATCGAATTCATCGTAAAATCTTTAAAGACCTGGCGTTATAGAGATGAAGTTAAGTGTTAGTATTATGGAGTAAGTAATTTCTTACCCTTCCGAAGTTGTAAAAATGAGCAGCAATGGCTAAAGGAATAGCAGGGAAAAAGATAGCAAGCTTAGTTCCCAAAATGACTTCTTGTAAATTAGTCAGGACATTCCTAAGCAACCCACACCGGACATTCGACACAAGGCGAGCGCTCGATTTTTTACGAAGCGATGACGAGGACATGCTATGGGCGGTTTTACCCGGTCGAACCTCCTTGCTCGACCCCTTCAACCCACCATTTTCCATTGTTACTACTGAATCCATTTTTTTTCACTTCTTTTTGGTGTTTGTTTTGGCAAATATAAATAAAAGTTAAGAAAAGAAGAGGGAATTTTGATTAGGTTGCTACACAAAATTGAATAAGGGCTGATGATTTGAGTATGCTGTTCAACTACTGATATAAGTAGTGTTTGCATTACTATGCATTAGGGTTAATTTCCTCGAAGCTTCTTACTTTGTATCTTTCCTCAAAGACCATGTGAGTTGTATTTTACCTCATTTAACTATGTTGGTAAAAATATAATGACATCGTTGGATTTTGTTAGGCCGGTAACATTTGGTTGCTATCGGAGAATAATTAGGCTATGTTCTGTTCGGCTTAATTTGAGCTCTCATTTAGCTCACTTCAGTTCAGCTCGGCTTTTTTCAGCTTCATTCAGCTCAATGCAATTTAATTCAGGTTTATTCGGTCTAAAAGAACATAGCCTTAACTACGACTCAGAAAAGAAAAACAATTGTATCTTATTATACGGAGTATATGTTTAAATGATCTATAATCCAGTCCTTAGATAATCAATAAAACAAACAAAAAAGCATAAGCATTCCGCAGGAGTTCAGACATTTTCTTGCATTTTTCAATTGCTCAACACAGACAAGTGACAAGTGACAAGTAGCTAGACAATGTCAAATATGTTACACAAACGTTGCACTCGAGTAAGGATTAGGGTTAGGAAATTCTATTACCTTAGGAAAGGTCACCAATTCTCATTGAAAACGGATACTTTTCGTCACAAACTGAAGATGATATCCTAGCCCTAATACTAAGTTACAAGTTTTTTTGGGTTGTTTGTTCATTTCAAATCATGGGTCAAGATTAGCGGGCTTACTGACAAACTCAAAGACTGCAGTCTTTTTTGTGGATCGGATATTTGAATACATTTTAACGGGTCTTTGGCGACGTGTATAATGTATCAACTCTTGGACGTTATTATTGTTCTTACTTCATTCTGAACGTACATGTTATTATTCCTTTTGTTGTAAGTTGTAACTGCTTGGAATGTCATTTAGGGCTGATAATTATATATGAGCGGCCTTAGTCTGTAGCTCTCACATGCTACTTAATTGGTCGCCGTATTTTAGTAATCCTTAGGAGTATGTATGTACTACTCCCTCTGTTCCAGTTATATATTTACATTTTCTTTATTTTGTGTGAGGGAAATAAAGGAAGTGTAAACATATCATTTGGACGGAAGGAGTAAATACTAAAGTACGTATATTCGATCTCTTGTGCATGATGGCGAGGAAATAATTCTGACGTTGATTGCGCATGTGTGTACAATGTCAAAAATAAATGGCAAATTAAAAGATGAAGGTTATAGGCTCAAAAAGCTATACAAATTAAGTATACCTCGATGATGGTCCTGAATTTTGTGTTTTATCTTTTGTCCCATAACATTTTTTGTATCAGTTTCAGCTAAATGCGAAAAATAAATTACGAAAAATTAATATATCGCATAAATATAATACTCAATAGAACAAGACGAAATACACGATTTCAACTCAAAATAAATCCTACACAACCTTAAACTAAAGGTTTTCCAACCACGTCCAACGGAACGAGAGATAAAACGAAGTTGCAGTGTCTGCCTGACAAGCCAAATAATTTGAACGTACCAAGATATGCAAGTACGAGATGTTGGTAAATAAATACGGCATAAGTCGATATCAGAGAATTTGGACGTACAATCTTACCGTACTTCAAGAACCTTCTACGAAGTTTCATAATAGTCTAGTAAATACGGATAGCTCTCACAACCTCTTTCACTTGCTCTCCAACTTGTATTTTTGTCTCAAGTCGTCACAAATACAAATGAGAATTTGTGCTTATTAAATAGTATAAACCTCGTGTAATACGTAAATGGTAACTGTCAAGATACAGCTCACCCATGATAAAGGCACATGTGAGTATCCCACATTGGAAAAAGAGGAGAGAGTTGTCTAACTTATAAACCAAGGAGTTACTCCACCCATTGCCAATTGGTTTTGGGTTGGAACCTCCTTGGACTTATAATCGGACCTCTCTCTCCTCCATGCGGGCGCGGCCCAGGCGCGATAACGGAACTTATCATGGTATCAGAGCCCATGGTCGAAAAAACTTAAAACAAAGACCTGGGCATGAAAATATAAAAGAAAAACTGGGCCAAAAAATTGTTTTTGGACAAAAAAACTTAAACAGATCCAATCTGCCTGAACAGGGACCTCACATGTGAGAGGGAGTGTCAAGATACAGCTCACCCATGATAAAGGCACATGTGAGTATCCCACATTGGAAAAAGAGGAGATAGTTGTTTAACTTATAAACCAAGGAGTTACTCCACCTATTGCCAATTGGTTTTGGGTTGGAACCTCCTTGGACTTATAATCGGACCTCTCTCTTCTCCATGCGGGCGCGGCCCAGGCCCGATAACGGAACTTATCAGTAACATTTTTACTTTATTGTCAAAAGGTGTCGAGATTTGATGCAGGAAGACCGCTGGAGAGTCAAGCAGGGGAGATAATTGCATAGAATGAATTGTATTATTGATTGTGATCTGATTCTAATTCAGTACATGTGTATATATAATAAACCGTAGTAGAGTAAACATAGAAGATACCCGTCGTAGTAACTCTTAACTAACCCTAGACGATAGCAGGCCTCTAATGGGCCTAATATCCTAATAGGAAGCAAATTAATAAGGCGGCTAATCACTTAGCAAATAGAGGAGTTGTGGCAAGTACTGCTATTTCTATCCTAGAGAGTCCGACTAATGAGATGGGATCCATCCTTCGGCGGGATATTTTTGGTGTAGCTATCCCCCGTGTAATAGCTAATGTTTAATTTTCAGGTGACAACTCATAATGTTTACTAAGTGGAGTATATTTTAATCCTTGTATTTTGATTTGAGAAAAAAATCTGAAACTATAAAATTAATTAAGCGAATTAAATAGTGTTAGGAAATATGTATTTTTTAATGAAACTTTTTTAACACAAAACTAATAATATTATTTTATTCATTTTTACTATAGCAAATGTATTAGGTACAACTTTTATCCTATAAAGTTAATGAATTTTTTATCATAAGATGATCGAAAGCAGATATTATGCACGCCAAATCTGTGTAAATTGTGAGCTTTTAGTGTTTTATAAATATGTCAATTTAAAAGATCAGGCTCAGTTTTTAGTCCAACATACGTAATATACCTACAAAATAGAGTACACAAATTAAGCCCAATAATAAGCTTTGTTGTTTAGGCTGGAAAATTTACATCTCTTATTCTTTTATTCGGTAGTAGATAGGAGATTCTCCTATAAGAAGAAACCATCTCATATTAAAATACGTAATGTGACTAGCTAGTTGTGATATTCATGTCTTTATAAATTATAATGGCCTAAAAATATCGGAGTAAAATGATATTATACGAGAATTAATGTGTAACTCTCATATAATAGCGGTCTCATAGTCGCATATTAAAATACGAGTATGCTCAAGTTATAACTTATAACATGAGTGCGCGGATCATTCAAATTGCATTGTAAGGCAGATGGAGAGATTTAACGAGAATTAAGAGACGCCAAAAGGGACGAAAATGAATGGAAATTTCCGACGATATGGGCGAATACCTACCAAAATAACGGGCATATATATTTTACGTCTTAGAATTGCCTACCATTATGGTTCACATAGTAATTTGTTACCAGCATTTTGATTACAAACAAATAGAGACCACTTTCTTTGTGGGGAGAATATATACTTGGTAAGTAGTTATGGGTCTGAGATTCTTGATTTGGCTGGTAAGATATTGTATGGATCTATTCTCCACTGGTTACTACAATTCGCATTTCAATTCTCTCTTGGATGCTGATTACTTTGGATATGCTATCTTTTCTGTTTACTCTTGAAGGCCGCCCGACCAAGTCAGTTTCGAATTATTTTCTGGTTCGGGTTGGATTATTTGTTTGATTTCCGATTACCTTTTGGGTTCTCTATTAAGCATGTTATTGTTAGGTGAATGTATATATATGATTCTAGTAAAACAAATTAAGATGCGTGAGGAGTTTAGGGAATGTATGGAATAGAGTTTTGAAACCATTTTCTTGTCAAATGTGACCATAATTGGTCCGGCAAGTGTTTACAGCTTATTATGGTGACCTTTCTTTCCAAAAATGGTCACATTTAACGATAAAGTGATCTCAAAACTCCGTCTTATTGGCTGTGGACCTCAAAAGGGTGTATAAGTTGTTAGTTCTTATACGAGGGTTTACAAATCCAAAATAGATAAAGTAAAGGAAGAACACTTTGCAACATGGCAACTTCCCCATCGGAAATCAACATAAGAAACCCCGTACGGTGTTGTGTACGAAAACGGTGAACTTATGATTGAGATACTTTTGTTATGATATGATACTAATCGTAATTGAGATTCCTAATTTGGAACATTATTACAAATGTATCTTTCTCGGACAAATTAATTCCACTATTCCAACAGGTAGAGTGAACATTACCTTAATCAAATACACAAATTCTCATTTGTGCCGGACATATCCATCGCAAACTTGCAACGGGTCAAGTAATATCTATATGGGTAGATAAGACAAAAGCAGATTGTTACTCCCTAAGCAATATATTTTTGTCTTATCTACTCACATAGTCATCTCCCTTATACTAAAAGAATAAGAGTTTCTCAAAATTTTCCCGCTTAACTAACTTGCTATAAATATGCTTCATTATAAATAAATTATATAATATCCACAACTATTCTATGCAATAGATAATTTTATTCTGTTTAAATAGGGTAATATTTTTTCAATTTGTATAAACATATTGAAACGATTTTTTGATTTTGTTATATAAATGAAATTGCACTAATTATAGAGGTACGATGTGATAGAAATATTTCATTATTATTTTTTGTAACTAAACATCTAGGTAGCACGGACACTCCTCTTTTTCAGCCGTACCGTGTCTGACACCGTGTCGGACACCGACACTCCTCGGACACACGTCGAAACGTGTCGGACACCTATAAAGCCGTGTCTAACTTCCAACATTTATTTGGGCACGTGTCCGACGCGTGTCCATGGTATTTGGACATCATTTAGGGTAAATTATGTTCATTAGACGAGAAATGAGCTCACGAAAGAGATTGATTAGAAGATGAGTATGGATGAGAAATGAAAATGAGTTATAAACAACGGCAAATTTTCTTCACTTATTTAAATTTGACATCAAATATTTTTATAAAAATAAAATCGAACTTTTATAATTAAAAAATATATATTTTATTAAATTTATATAACGTGTCCCATGTCCTAAATTTCATGGGGTGCCGTGTCACGTGTCCGTGTCGTGTCCGTGTCCGTTTTGATGCTACCTAGCTAAACATAAAGGCTACGAATATTTTTTTTAGCAAATACGTTATCATTAATTCTATTATTTTGTCTTTTAAACAAACGTATTAGAAGTTGAGAGTATTCATATCCCCTTACTATAAAAGTTGAAGCATTTAAATGCTTCCTATTGGCTCCTGGTTTTTAGGGGATTAAAAAGCAATTTTTTTTTCTCATACCCACGTTCACCCATGGGATTTAATTCTTATTCTTATGATTTAATTCATTCCATATGCTAACCCATATATTCATATAATATACATTTACTAAAATATTACAAAAAACTAGAAGAATCAAAAATTTACAAATTGAATATAATTATAAAAAATCAATAAAAACTAATTTCAGTTGACATTAATAGAATAAGGTATTTTTGAAAAAAATATATGTACTCACAAAAAATTCTAAATCTAAAAAATGTTTATTCTTAAAAAAAATAGACAAAAAAATTTAACCATTATTCTACATTTTTACCTAACAATATTCACAAACCTGGTAAAAATCATTTTAAGATCAAAGTACGGAGTAATACCTTATTGATATTAACAAGAACTAGCTTAAAATTTGGGAAAAATTAAGTTAAAATAGGGTGAAAGGAACATATAATATGAACCCAGGGTGATAATTAGAGTGAAGAGAAAACGGTGAATTTCATCGAATTAAGTTGGCAAGGGTAAGACCGTAACAAAGGGGTGAGTTTGGGACGCTGAGATTTGAGAGGACGAGTGAAAAAGCGTTGTGTGTTTTTTGTGGTTATTTATATGGTAGGTTAAATAGG
>JAGPOY010001802.1:0-16238 GCA_018983105.1 Silene uniflora
AACCAAGAAACCTCCAGCACCACCCCCAATATCCAAAGCCAAGACACTGGAAAACACAGACAAAGAAAGACGGACCAAGCCACAATCTAACCCCAGACAAACCGACAGAGTCCAAAGGTGCCCAACAAAAACAACAGCTGAAAAACGAAACACACCAGACACCAAAAAACAAACAAGGGACACCCATTTCACTAAGCGAATCCTCCCAGGACCACCGTCTTGCAAGCAAAAGCCAACCTAAACAGACACAAGGGACAAAGGACCGATAGTGGGGGAAATGGGGGGATCACCAATCGGTCCCAAACTGACCCGAAGAGCAATGCTCCAAGACACAGAACAAGGACTAAAGACCGATAGGTGGGGGAAATGGGGGGATCATTTATAGGTCCCAAGCCGACCCGATGAGCTATGCTCAAAAACACCACTGACACAAAACAGACCGAACACAACGAAGTCGGAAAACCCGACAGAAAACATGAGACTTACCAGGGGTGGGGGGAAAAGGGGATCACCCCTGGCCGGGTTGCATGCAAGATCATCAGCGACAGGACGAGGAATCGGAAGGACAGGAACCCAAAGAAGCAGCGACAAAACCGAACAGACAGACTTATAAAAGGGGATCTACCAGAACAAGAGCACCTCCGAAGACGACAGGGACAGATGAAAGACGAATCAAAAGATCGAAACAAGGCCCGCACATAGGCCAGGATAGAGGAGGGAGGCCGGGAAGCACGCAGAACAAGGAGACAAACCGGAAAAAGCAAGATCCTGATAATAGATGGACATAAATTAATTAGACAGTTTGTTAATCAAAATGGAAGCGAGGGTTCACCGGAGATGGGCTAAGATAGCCACATCTCCGGCGAAAGGATTGAGGTAGAGGGAGGGAAGATGGGTGGGTGGCGGCTCAAGTGGAGCAAAAGTTAGGTTTTTTTTTTGGGTTTTTTAGAGAGAAAAATTAGAGAGAGAACAAGTGATTTTTTTCTCGATAAATGTAGATAAAGATGGAACAATAATATATATCTTTTTCTCGATAATATGTAAGTATATTATAAAATCAAGAAATCGTCACAATACATCGAGTTTGGTACTAAGGTCCACAACTTAAACGACCCACTGCCCACAAACGAGCATATCTCAGCCACAAAGGGAGCCCATCATACACTTTAGACAACAAATTAAGATAAGAATCTCTAATTGACATAGTCGTAGTAAGGGAGCCGGACCCCTATTCGAGAACCCATAAGCAACAACACAAGCCTACTGTAGCGACAATTAAAGAAGAGATGGTCCAAGCTTTTCACCCCGTCTTGGCAAATATAGCAGATATCAACATCACTCAATCAAGCCAGTTTGTATAATTTTTCATTAGTATTCATGTTTTTGGGTTTGTAAATTCGTGCTAGGAATCTGTGTTTAGGGATAGTTAGTTGATTCATTTCATATCAGGGAAGGTTATACCTGGTTTCCCCCTTTATTTGGTAGAAGTTCGTACCCCTTGGTAATAGGCCCCTTTCTTGTGTCCAAACATTTTGCTTGTATGAATCATATAATAGTGTCTTGACTTGACAGAGCCCGGCCCAGCTAGAATCGGTGGTGAGAGTATAGTCTAACTAAGTCTCACCCTTGAGGTAAATATGATTTATCCACTTCACCCAAAGAAGATCAGTCTTGGCAGTAATCCACCACACCAGCTTACCCATTACAGTCTTGTTCCATATGGTATCCTGTTTGATTGATAATTTTTATTTTTTATTAATCATAATTTTAAGAATTGTCATACAAAGATGTATTATAAATCCTAAATGTATGAATTAAACAGATCAATGCATTAATATTTTAGGAAAAATAAAATTTTAATAGTAAATTAAGTAACTCGGGTAAGCCGGGCACCAATACTAATTTAATACGGAGTAATAAACTTGTATCCTCTTGGTTTTGGGCCCGTGTTTATAAACTCTAAGAATATCCTCTCTTCTATCATTATTTAGAAGGCCCATAAGCCACAACAATAAGATATGGGCGTCAGGTAAAAAGCACTAAAACACCGAATAAGCCGAACACAAACAACGTCGTTCTGAGAAAGGATCTCGCTCGAGTTGATGCTAACTCGACATAGACCGCTCGAGATGATGCTGGTTCATTTTGCCATGCTCGATCTGGCTCTTGGGTAAGAAAAGAAATAGGAATAAATATAATAGTTGTACTTCAACCATCACCTTAACGTTTGGTTGAATGATTTATCTATCATAACATCAAAGCCAATACCACTCTTCAGGTCTGGTTGAGGCCTTTATTAGAGTACGTATTTCGGGTTGGGCCAAAGCGGGTGGTACGAGTCCGGCACGACATGGTGAAGAAAACGAGGTGGGTCCGGCATGACCGAGTAAGAGGCGGCCTTGACGCCAATATTCCAAAATAAAACCGTGCCATGACGGGCGGCAAGAGTCCGGCCCAAATTTGCCGGGGCCAAGGGGCAAGCCACGGCCTAAAAGCACGATTGACGTGCCTGTCCGGGCCTAATTTGTGGCTAGGCACGACATGGCGGGACCTGGGCCGGCCAGCACGACCCATTGCCTTCTCTAGCCTTTATTCCCATAAAAAAAAACCACCCCGTTTGTCCGTGGGTTTGGCTTAGCCAAGCCCGAACCCCTCCAACGTGTCGGGCGTAGGCCACCGCCATCCGAACCTGACAAAAAGTCAAGATAAAGTCAATATTAGTCTATTTAGCCCAAACTCGCCCGTGCTTGAGGAACGCCCGCCTGGCTCTTCACATGGACTGGTCCTCGTCAAGGGTGGCCCGGTCCGGCCCTGTCCGAATTTTAAGCCTCCCGGAGACCAAAGTGATTGTAATTGTTATGTGGTTGACCCGAGATCTGTTTTTTTTTTTTTTTACTTTGTATGAGCAAAATTGTGTTGAAAAACAAAAAAAACATAGAAAAAGGGCATTCTAATGGCCGACCAGTGCAAGAAGCAATTACCTCCTTGTCAAAGTTTGCTATTACTCAATTAGTGATCACAGATTCTTCAAACGATGTTAAGCCATAAACAAGTGCATTCATTGTTAATGGATGATGCCTATCAAGACGCTACTCAAAAACTCAAATGAAACCGTTGTATAGAGAAAATTTTGATTGAGTAAAAAAGTCGACGAAATGTTGTTCTGTAAAAAGCAAGAGACGCGAACTCATAAATTAACTGAAGTGTTAAACATGCACAAAAGGAGACATGTAGTAGTAGTAGTCTAAATGATCTAGGGTAGTTTCAAAATTAGCCATTCTAAGGTATACAAAACCCTCGACATTGCTTCCCTAGACATCGCTAACTAAACAGAATAACATAAACTAAACTAGAATGTTCATCCTGATCATCGTGTTTATCAGCCCGGCGTCTCATACAAAAGACCAGTTGATGAACATAAAGCACATACACTGTGCGTCCTCTACATCATCGAAAACCTTCCAAGCCACTGCTCGCTCATATGACACCGGCCTTCCCATGCTTGACATGCATATACCGCCTTGGAGGCAAATGAAACCCTAATGACACAATAATCAAATGATCATTATTAACCATTAAGGGGAGTAAACGAAACAAACGAGCAAGAAAGTTAACAATGAGTCATGTTATGAGACCGATCTCATCCTTCTGTATTCCTCAATTAGTTATACGGATTAATAGGTTGGTCTCCAAATAAAACCATCTGATATTATTTTTTGCGGAAAATAAATGGAGACATGTACAGTATGTAGTCAGTTAGTCACCTGCTGCATTATTTGAGGTAGCTCAGCAAAGAGGGTTTTCCGTCCTTGTTCATCGAAAATCTTTTCTAATGTGATGTCTTGGAGTGCAACAAAAGTGGTCTCTAGCATGTCTAGCCCTGCTTGGTTTGCAAATGTGAAAACTGGTAAAGCCTGCATTAATTTTAGACAAAAACATCAGCATTTGTAAACAACTTCTATCTTTAGCAGCAATATGCGACGATAAATCTCTGGGACAAAGTCATACCTTCAACGAGCAGCATAAAATGGCATCTGAATGATGCCAAAGTGTTTTGAGTACGGGTTCGCCTCCTTCATTACTGGGTTTTAGCAGCTCTACGCCAAGGTAAGATCTGTCATAGATAATACAGATTGTCGTAAGAGATCAATGAAGTTTCATGTTGCAAAACTCAAAAGTGAACCTCGTAAAATTGACCAATATCCGAATGACTTAACTGAATAACAGGAACTCGAGCTAGAGTTGATATCAGAACATAATAAACCGAAAATGACTCAAAACCAAAATCAAAGTGATCAGTATGACCAAACCCCGAAACCATTCTACTCAAAATGGCCTGATCCTAAATGTATACTCAGATGTACATAACAAATCTTCAAGTATATTCAGATGTACGGCTCAAAATGACCCGACTTATTCCCAAATGACCAGACCCGTAAGGCCACAAGTACGTAATTATCTGACCTGAAATGACTCGACGAAAGCTGACAAGTATGTGAATGATTTGAACCCGCATTAACTCGACTTCGAAAGCACATAAAATAACCAAAATGATAATCCACAATGACCCGACCCAAGTGACCCATTTGCCAATTCTACTCAAAGTCTAAATATTAGACCTCACTTTTTCTTTCAGCAAACAACAATATCGCATTGATCTTGCATTCAGACTAAAGCAGTAAACGAGGCAGGTAAAAATACTTCATACAAACCTGTAGCTTTGACAAATCCAACGAGCAAGCGTCTGAACTTCAGGAGTCCCAGGAGATAAAGGTGAACCAGTAATGGAGCCAAGACGAGAAGGAGACAATGCTGATGCTACCCTTTGAACAGAAGATATTATACTCCTAACATATTGTCGAGCCATAGAAGCAACACTCTCTTGAAGATGAATCTCACATGCAAACTGAAAAGCTATAGTCATCACAGATTTGGTGCTTCCGGATCCATTACTATCACCAAATGCTTTGTTTCCTGCTGCACCAACCTCAAGGGCTGATGTAAGATCAAGAGTGCATTTTGGACTTGAAACATCCTACAGCAATGGTACATTAGTTTAGGTCAGAACATGGCAAAGAATATGAGGCAGATGTACTGAAAAAGAGTACATCTGAACACTGAAGCTGAAATTCCAAATGCTCACCTTTGAAGAGTCGATTGGAATGATTCGAAAACCAGAGGGCAGAAGAGGAGCATCATCAGAGAAAGATGCATCTATTGGAGCAAAAATGAGTTCCGCACTTGCACCAACAGCGTTTTCATCTACTCCACTACAAAGCTGCGTAACCAGAAGAAACCGTAAATCATATAAGTGGTATTTCTAATGGAGACAAAGACTGGCAAATCTTTGCTTTTGGATTATGAGGGAATAACTAAACTGATTGCGCTTCTTTTTAATGTGCAGTAAGATTTATTCAATGTGCGGTAAGATTCATTCAGTGCAGTGAGATTTTTTTGTTGTTTGCAAGGTTTGAAGACTGGCATAAATGCAATAATATCGACCAATAAATTGTCCTTACTTGCAAAAGAAATATGTCTCCTGGCATAAACATGTCTTCTCTATACTGGTTGAGATTTTCAAGCCTAACAACCTCCATGAACTGTTGGAAGCACATTGTATATTTCATTAGTCCATATGAATTAGACAAAGCAAGATAAATGAGATTGGTAGCAAAGAAACCGTTGTATATCTACTAGAAGATCACTTGCCTCTTCATTTTCAATCGTGTGAGCTAGAGGAAGAATGACTTGACCGCCGATACATCCAGTACGACCCATTGGCAAGGTACAGGGGGCGGCTTTGACAGCAGCAGCAGCATATGCATCAATCCCGCTATCAGCCCACTCAGAGCGGTGTTCTCTCAAGAATCGAAGAAGCACCGCTGGAGGAACATCCTGTAGAAAACATTAAGAGGCAAAATGAGCATCTAGTCATGACAAACTGAAATTACCTCACCAGGCTGCAGCTTTTCAATATAACATCCAAAAACAAGTTGAGAAAAGAACAATCAGCTCAAGTTGTAATCAATGTGTTACCCACCTTTAAAAGCATGGAAGCTCTAGCACAGAGCACTGAATTCCCCACTGATGGAAATCCATTGTTATAATAGTTATTCGAGCCCAGAATTTTGCTAGGAGATGAGTTAACTAGAATTGTCACGTCATCAATGCCATCACTGTCCATCAAAGACCATCCTTCGTCCATAAATCCGTTGACTGCTTCATTGAAGCCTCTGTGGAACAAAGAAGAGGTTTTAAAAAGCTTAATGAAATACATTTGAGTCTTGTATTAGTCGGTCTCCACGTGTAAACTCCTTTCATATAAGATTGTGCTAAAAATATACGCTACAAAGTCGAAGAGTTAACATAAAGGAACCTACTTGCTCAATCTCTGACTGAGAGCTCGTAAAGCTGCTGGTCTTCTTCCAAAGCCAGTAACATTTGGTTGAGAAATGTCCTGAGAAATTTGCCTTAATTGTCTCAAAGCCTGCAAAATGATTGCCATAGTCGAATGAGTTCACATTCCCTCTTCATAATAACTACAGTTTACGAGCCACGGCAAGAAAAACTTACAGCCATAGTAGTTCTTTGAGCAAGTAAGGTGGATGACTCATACAGTGGACGCAAAACTTCAGGGACCCTCCATGGCTAGTTCATCAAAATTAGAGAGATAAGATAAAAAGACTGATAAGTAAGGACACACAAACCATGCTTCGGAAAAGCAACACAAGGATGAACCAAAGCACATACCTCTAGATCCATATGGTCAACAATGTGAATGATAGATCCTCCACCTTCACAGGGTCTAATCAAATACCCACTAGCCATAATCTCCGCTCTAACAAAATGTTGTACTGCTGGCATACTGGGGCCATTCTGAGTGTTGTTTAATGATCTCTCGCAGATCTAACACGCAAAGAAAACATAGTTTTTAAGTATACACAAGAGATGAGAGAATCTGAGGATCGCCAATCATGTTCTAAACTAATGTGCACGAGATTAGAGAATCGCTTACCACAACACTACCGTCTTCTAGAAGAGATGTATAACGCATCAGCCAAAAATCACGCGCGGGAGCCAAGGTAGTTGGTGCATAGAGCTTAAATGGTAAAACAAAACATTAGAATTTGCCATATTTCATGACCTACAACAAACAAAGCCATGGAAGACTTTGGAACACACTTAGGATCATGGGTTACCTGCATGTATAGCAGTTCGATAGTTCCTCCATTTCCAGTAGACATGACATTCATCACATCCATAGCTCTGCAATCACGATACCAAGAGGGACGATCTTTGAGGATTTCAGCAACCTGTACAAAGGAATTGTTAACATTGATCTTTGTAAGTAGAATCGGTGAGGGCAAGTAGGGGAACAAACTCACTCTCGTGGGATCTAGGCTCACAAGGCCACATGCACGAGCTGCCACTCCAGTGCAACCATGAGAAATAGCGATGATTCCAATGGAATCCGGACCAGGCTGAAAATGAAAAAAGGAACATAATTTGAGAGTTAGAAACTATTTGAGTTAGACAAGTGACTATTTCAATTTCTCGACATTAAAACCAAAAAGCAACAAATGTATGATTGATGAATCACCTTCATTCCAGGCATTTGGATCCACTCAATGGCGGTTCCAGTTGCCTTTGAAAGAAACTCTGCTAAAGTTTCCTCTGCAATGGACAATAGTCTAGACAAAGGAAAGACAACGAATTTCACCAAATTAGCACCACAAAGTAATATATTAAGCACAAACAGAAAGGCCTAGATAGAATTATTTAAAGAACTGACGAAATATGTCGTTTTCCCACTTACCCTGCAGGGCTAGCATCCTTTAGAGGACGCTGAGAAGTTGCTTGCTGTTGGCCACTCGTCACCACTGACTCACAGCTTGTGTCCGTCGTGGCTAGAGTTCCCGCCTGTGAAAACAAATTGGCGTGCTATTAATAAATGAAATAATGCAATAAAAGATTCCCGCCACTCCTAGGATAGTAGTACGCGTTCCACACATTATTGTTAATTTAAGAAACTATGTCTTACATTTTGGGTTTGTTGACGAAAATAGCTATTTTCATAAACCAAATGCGCCACTTGCTTCTGCAACCTATCATTTTCCTCCATCAACAGCTTGTTCATTGCTGTCAACTTTCGATTCACTGCCTGCAATCGTGATGCCTCTTTCCTCTGCTTTTCTCGGCACCTGGAATCCAATACCATCGTAAAAACAGTTATAGAATCACAAAACTACAATTATGCGAAGAAAAAGGGATAAAAATGACCAACTGAAGATATGTACCTCCTGTTTTGAAACCAAACTTTGATTTGTTTGGGCTCAATGTTGGACAAAATAGGGCACTCCCTAATAAGTTGTTGGCGGCGAAGTGAGCTGGGTTTAGGGCAGTCACCATAGAGCCTCTCAAGGGCTTCTACCTGCTCGGGTGTATACCGAACATACTTTCCAGCATCAACCCCCATTTTGTGAGCATCCCTGCTACCCGAGCTTACAGACATCATGCCTTAACTATAACCGACTTCAAACTTGAAATCCCTGAAATAAAGAGATAATTAAAACCTGAAGTTTTCCTAATGAACAGCAACATACAAACACAACATTACTGTGGAAAAGATGAAAAACGGGCGCCTTTAGATGACGAAATACGAATCAAAGACTACAAGTCTACAAAATATTTCTTATCTGAAAGAGCAGAATTGTCTACCTAAGTGTTTAAATGTTGACAGATATTCAAAACAGGAAGCTTCAGTAAAGAAAAAGAAGGCATAACAAAGAAAAAGAGCCCTCTTTCACATTTATTCCATTTTTGAAAATTAGTGCAAGATTCAAAGATATGATAGGTGATGCACCAAGAATGTTCCCTTTCTTTTTTTTTTCCCCTTTTGTCAACAAGCATAAGCAATACATATTCCGGAATCTGATAGCATCTCAAGAATTAAGAACAATTACAACTCCTCCATGTCAATTTGAGAGAGGGCAGATGAGCAAAACAGACAAAATCAAGAATCATAATATTTTGACACACTCTAGTCAGCTACGATCTTTCGACAACAAAACGTAAATTTGAAAGATCTTCGCTTCGTGGTTTATTAATTGCATAACAGTAATTAGTGGCTAGCTAGAGGCAGCAAAGATACAGACTAATACATCATCTCAATCGAAGAACGAAAACAAGAAGGCAAAATGTAATAAAAACATCGATGGAGAGCTTGAAACTTCTTTAAATGCAAAGAGTCTTGCTTGTGACGGTCTCTTCAAAGAGACCTCTCACAGCCCCTCCCCACTTGCCCTCCCACTTGCCCCTTTGTCTCACGTCTCTTCAAAGTGACGTGACGGATTTTGTTCGTCACAAATGAGATTTTGTGCTTTAAATGTTACTTTGTGAGCACAGATTATAGAGTTACAGTAGATCATAGTATTCCTTCATATTCAATGGAGCCAAAGACTCGTTATTTCTTTAATTCTGGATTATAAAGAAATACATGAAAATGGTAAAGGTTGCGAACATCAGACCTCTATCCTCGCCATTTTCTAGAGCTTTCGAGGCACTAGGGCAATGGACTACTGTTTTCTTCTAATAGCTATATGCATTCTTGGACCAACATTTGCAAATCAAACGAAACCCTTGTAAAGATTGAAACTTTATCCCTAACCAAGGTACTTAACATCAAATATGGACAAACTTAATCTTTAAAAGGAGACATGCCTAAACCGCTAAACTGGTAGATTATGCAAAACCCCATAATTTCTCTAAAAAAAAATAAAAATCAAAACTTTATTGGCGTACGCAACTTGAGTTATTCCTATGTAAGGCGGTCATGCACAAACATTGTCTAAAACGGATCAATTAATACAAACTCGTTATGTAAGACGGCTTTACACAAAAATGTAGAGACAAGAAACAAGAACCAAGATATATTGTAATGAAACAAAGATTGAAACTTTATTAAATTTACCTGAAAGGAAAAGAATGCGTTGAACATTGCAGGTAAAAAAAAACAAGAGGGAAGTAAAGAAGAGAGATGGGTAGTAGACAAGTAGTTGTAGTTGGAAGTAAATGAGCAGTAGAAGTAGACAGTAATATTTGTAGTGAAGTGCAGAGTTAAGAGGGTTTGTGTTTGTTTTATATGGGATTGGATTCCTTGAAATCTGTTTGAAAATGAAACGACTCAAAAATAAACCCATCAAAATACCATCTTTTTATTTTACAATTATTTGTTTGTTTATTTTAATGTAAATATAGATATAGAAATGGTGTCAGTGGACAGTGGTAGGACATAGGTAGGTGAGTCCCTTTAGCTTTTTCAGCGTTTCATACCATTTCCGACACTTCAGACTCAAGTGCTCTGCGCCTCTCCTCTTTTCTTAAATTTTCTGGATTTTTACTTTTTTCCTCTTATTAAACCTCACACTCTATCACTCGGCGCGTGTCTCTCTCACTACACAAATTCTCATTTGTGACGGGATTTTCCGTCATAAGGTTGTGACAGGTCAAATAAAACCCTGGGTAGATAGAGACAAGTCATCTGTGATTCCCTAGGCATCGTTACTTTTGTCTTATCTACCCATGTGGTAATACTTGACCTGTCATAAACTTGTAGGAGACTTATTGCACTCACTAATCTCCACGTTTTTTCAATTGATCGCTCTTAAAACGGATAAATGCGTTTAAGGTTAAATCGGGTCAAATATTATAAATAAAACAAAAGTGAAATGCTTAGGAAATTACAAAATGCTTGTACGGACTACTTCGTATATACAAGTGACTTATTATTAGGCATGTTCTTTTGGAATGAAACGGATCTGATCTAAACTGAACTGAATTTATAGGATCTAAAGTTTTTCTAAACTGAACTTTAAGGATTCGAACTTAAATTAACTTAATTCAATTTCATTTTATTTAATTTCAGTATAATTAGAATATATATACTCCTTAACTAACAATAAGTTTTATAATTTACGTAAAATCAGAAAAGGTAGTAAACATATGAGGCTAAAATGATACTCCCTCCTATTCAACATATTGTTTCCTTTTCATTATAATACTCCTCACATATTTTAGAGAAATGAGAACTATAGGCTGAATAGGAGGAAGTATAATCATGGAGCCTTATCCAATTGATATTAATTACTCTAAAATAAAAGGAAGTTTTATAATGTGGGAGTTTTGTACTAACTCATACATACATTTACATTTTAACCTTTGCAAATAAGAAATGTTAAACAAAAGGCATGTATGTTTACTTTGTAAAAGGGTGACGACAAACTTGTGTGCTGAATTTTACTGAGAATTGAAGATTGTTTTGTCAGTGCTATCTAAATTTGTATCTTGGAAAACAAGCAAAAGCAACATGTATGTATCACACCACCTTTGTTTTGTGCCTCCACTTGTCACTTATTTTTGGAGGAACCGTGAATTTAAATCATGCCAAAATTGTTCATTGTAATGCTCTTCTTATGGAGAAGGACGATATCGATTGTGGTCTGTCGACCAATGACAATAACCAACGTAATTTCAAAACAACTCAACTTCGATGTTGTTAGGTTTCATTGCGAGTGTTTCTCGTTTTCATTTTCTTCTTAAAATTAGAGAATTTATCGTTAAGAAACGACTATTAGTTATTGAAAGTTCATTTTATTATCAACAGGAAGTTCGCTTTTCAAGTATCCTAGGGCTCATAAACTCATACATGGTTCTACCAACGATTTGAATTTTTCCTTAACCAATATGTTTCAAGCTTTGTACTGTCTATAAAATCTAGCCCTAGCCCCTGAGTAAGACATACCATGTACTCTTAATACATTAACCTAATTTAATCTTAACATGATAATTGTGTTGTATATAGAAATCGGTAGCTAGCCTTACAGAAGACCAATTTTATTAATCACTAAGGTGTCAAATTAATATATTTAAATTATTTTCTTGTACGACTTCTTATAAATAAAATCTAGTGAGCATTAGCGATTTTTCATTTCAATAAACTTTGGAAAAACTATAGATAATACTTACTAAGTATATATATATATAAATATTGATTGCAGACAAAACCACTTGGTTAACAAAATTTTAAAAAAGTACTGGAGACATTTTTTTAGCTTAAATTGCTCATTTTAGTCCGATGTTTAAAATGCTAAAAATGTCCAACTTATAACATTGGTAATTTGTTACATACACGCAGTATATATGAATCAACTCAAGAGGCTGAGTTATTAGAAATATGAGCATCTCTCAAACTATCCATATATAGACTATAGTGTTGATATAGTTTGCTAAATGGACCCGTCGATTGCTTTTTCTCGTTTTATTTATGACCATGGGACATAACAATTACCTTTAATGCGCATCGATCACTGAATAAATCCCCATGTATACGTGATAGCTAGAAACACTTATTCTCGTTTTAAAGTGCCGTCAATTATTGCTCAAAATTGATTGAAAAGAGACCTCCAGACGTATTAGTGAAGTCGATAGCTAGACAATGGACTGTGGACACATCTTATCTTAATGTTTACGTTACCCACTTACCCTAGTTTTGACATTTTACAGACTATATGTCTACATGCTACACAAATAGTACTAACTACTACGTGTAAATATAGCAATGACCACATTTAGAAAGAGCACTAGGAAATGTGCTTGCATGCTGAAAATTTCTTGCATGCCAAGCTACATTGTCCAATTCACAACAAACCCAAAACTTTACATACATTAACCATTTTAATTTTTATAACACGATCTTTTATTAATTAGGATGCGTAAGCCAAATTTATTTATGAAAACACTCGTTTTTAAAAGTAGTTTAATGTAGTTTCTGTGAGCATTTAAACATCGTTAATAACAAAAGAAATTAAACTGCAAAAAGGTTCTGTTCTTTTGAACTGGAACTGTCTGCACTGAACTGAACTGAACTGAACTAAAGTAAGAGTTAATTTATGAAAAGAAGACTTGAACTGAACTGAATTAAGCTGAACTGAAGTAAACTGAACTGGGAAGAGCTGAACCGAACTAAAATTTGATGAAATTAAGTCCAAAAGAACAGAACATTTAGTCCCGATAACTTAAAATACAGATACATAATAGTTAAATATGTGTCAAATTAAACTTCTCGATTGTGCATACTCCATTTCACTTCATTTAGTGACTCGATCTTTATATCTCCCTAAAGCCCTCCGAAAAACCAAATGATTTCGATTTACTTCTATATTTTCGGAATTAATCACTACCTTAAACTTAGGAGTATCTAAGGAGTAAAAAATAAGGAAAGTGGATAAATGTAAGTTGACTTAAAAAAAGTTATTGTGAGTAGTAGAAACATGCATTATTGCAAGATTATTTACTAGGACCCCTCCAACACAACTCTAAAAGCAAAGAAAAAAAGTTTATCATGCGTAAGTAGGGCAAAAGTAGTTTATTTTTAATTCATTATATTTGCCTAATTTTAGTTATTATAATTAAAAGTTAGTTGGTAAGATATAGTAATATACTCGAATATTTATTTATATTTATAAGATCGAAGAGGGATGGAATCAAAGTAAGAAAAAGGCAAAAATGGGAAGGAAAGGCAGAAGACAAAATAATGTGGCCTCTGCATGCGCCTCATGTTTTTGTGCTATATTTACCGTATCTTATTATCTTATGCTTTCTTTGTACTACTGTATCATTATCAAATCATTCATTATTATAAGTAAATCCATCATCTTTTTTGGTGTCACAAAAATATAGTTTAATTGTTCTTTTAGTATGTATAATCACATACAGAAGAACAAAGTTCATTGTTTGTCCAGATATGAATTATGGAACTAGAATGACTTGTTTAAAATGAAGGAAAAAAGAAGCAATAAATTTTGAAAAGGCGGTGCACATATGACTATTATGACAGTGAATTATAATGAAAATAGATGATCAAATTAACTATAAGAACATTATTAAAATGGAAAGGTAAATAAATATAACTTGGATATATGGACCCGTGTGCTCTGATGAGACATGGTTTATCGGTTAATAGGAGGTTATCAAGATTGCTGATGCTAAGAGTGCCTAAAAATTGGGGTTACACAGTGGGGGAAGTTCTCTATGCAGGGAGGTTATTAAGTTCCGAGTTAAGAAGATTATCATTAGGTTGAGGGGAGGATTTTATTGGTGTAAAGATGAAATAATATCTGTATATAAGCATCCCCAAATATAATAGTATGAGACTTTTTGAGAAGAAGTCTAAAAGTAAATTCGCGAGGGCTTGACTCAGAGAGGACAATATTATATTGTATTATTATAAACCATGACACTCTTACGGACAGTGACAGATCTTGAAATAAAAATTAAGGAGGCTAAGATGTAAACAGTTAAACTAACATGTGAACACTCACACTCAACCAGTGAGTAATTAAAGGGAGATTGAGTAATCGTTTATTCACTACTTACATCAGTATCCCAACAAAATACCAACGCTTCCGCATAACAAACCTCCTATAACTCGGCTTGTTTTAATCTGAACCTAGCAATAACCCAACAATCATTCTAATTACAAATAATTTGTTAATGAAAAGCAAATATGTTATGTGAATAAACTTTTACTATGTATTTATCAACTTTCTTTTTTCATGTGGTCGATCAAAGCTTCCAAGGTAATAGTATGATCGTTGAAATAGCAAAGTTATACTTTAATTTGTCAAAAAGGGTCAACTAAGAGATCTCATAAATATGCATCTACTAATTTCAACGAACTCATCTATGATCTATCTGAAGTCTATGTAAGAAGAATCAAGGATTGTGTCAATACTTGGTCATCATCCAAGCAATCATAAAGTTGAATCATTTTGTCACTAATTTTATTGTATGTAAAAATGAGTATAGTATCATATTATGTGTCACCCTTCAAAGGTATGTACTCCGGTAAATAAATGCGTATATTGGGTGATTGGTCTGTTGGCAGACAACTGCTAGTGCTACGGGATCTTCTGAATTCTTAAGAGAATTTACCATATAAACCAAAGCATGTCTCCATCTTCAAAAATTTTTATTTAAGTTGATAGTATCCGTCTTAGCTTTAAAACGGATCAAGTATCATACCATCTGTATATATTAGACAAAATATGTTGTTTTTCTTATACACTTATACACACAAGTGTATGTACTTTACTCGTCTTAAGCTTAAAACGAATATTGCCGTCTTAAAAAAGACCTACTGATCATCTTTATATATAATCCATATATAGAATTGTCAAATTGTTACATAAAGTTTTAATCTGATAGATAAGATTAGATAACTTACTATATGATATTTGTGAATTGAAGAAAGTAGTGGACGTAAGCTTTAAGTTTTGTTTGGTGTCTTAATTTTCACCTTTGGTTAAAAATAACTTTTAGTCATTTAATCTATTTGATCATGATGATCTTGCTATGTTGCCTATGTAGATACCTTATTACCTTTCAAGATCATCAAAATATAAAAAGTTCACTTTAAAGTGATGTATGTATGTATGTTATTAAAATCTCACGCATTAGTAAAAATTCAACGAGTACAACTATATATGCCAATGTAGACTAAAAGCATGTTAGGGTTTTCATAATTTACTCTGTATTATACTAGGTAGACTTGCAAATAAAATGGTACCTACACCCTTAAATTGACTATATATGCCAATTTCTTTCACCCATTAATTCACCCATTAGGCTATTTTAGTAAATTATGAAAACCCTAACATACTTTTAGTCTACATTGGCATATATAGTTGTACTCGTTGACTATATATGCCAACTTCGGAAAATAGCTTATTTGACCAAATAAGGTATCTTAATGATAATATGAGCAATTAAAATACACAATCAACTTTCACTCAATAATCATCCAAGACTCCAAGTGATGCTTTTAGTCAAATAATAAAAACGGAATTGTAATTACCTACACCCTTTGCTCCACGCATTTTGTTTTCCTTATTATTATTTTTAAAGAATATTTTAATCTAGGATAAATGGCAATTTACTATCAATTATGTTCAAAATTTTTCATTTTACTACCTAATATAACTAATTGTGTAATTTACTACCTAATATTTCACAAAATAAAGCAGTTTGCAACTTAAGAGACGGAATCCTCACTTAATCACGTTTTAACCCACCGGAGACGTAACCTAAAATGTTATTTGCCTATTATACCCCTCCCCTTATTCCCAGTAAAATTACTTCCCCTCCTAATTAATTTACCCCCAAATCCCCCATTTACTCCT
>JAGPOY010001803.1:0-14462 GCA_018983105.1 Silene uniflora
TCGCCTCTTTATTGCTTGAATGGAGGGAGATATTGTTTTTGTTGTTGTTTTGGTGCATTTTAAAGTACTTGGCCTATGTTTATCTTGCAAAGAAACAATCGTGAGCTTTTATGTAAGCAACTTCAACAACTATTCCGAATAATTCCAAGGAAATATGGCTACATATATTTAAAATTATCACATTTTGTGTTATAATAATATACTCCGTAGTATATATAAGATTAGATTTGGGACAAAAAGTAAGAGAGTAAAGTAAGGATCAAAACTTTATAAGTGAACTCTAATAATAATTATTAGTAGTATATGATGAGCAAAATTAATTACACATTTCTCGGAATCACGCAATAAATAGAGATTTATGCCTATACAATTCCAAACATAGATTCTTTATATTTGATTATTCATCCAAAAGTATAATCAAAACAAACTATTATACTTCACACGAAATATTAAAATTTTCTAATTCATGAGAAAATAAAATATAAACAAATCATTTAGAAAAAATATTTATCCAAAAAATATTGTGAGCTATAGAATAATATATTTGATGGAAAGGAAAAAATGATTTAAAGGCTCTAAAGCATTGGAATTGGAGCAACAAATTGGAGAATAAGAATCGGTTTCTAACTAATTACTAAGCATGCATAATATTTATCATGCATATTTTTATAACACTATGATAAGATCAAATTGACATATGTGCTACTTTAACACTTAGACTAAACAATTTGATTTCTGACATGTTTGACAAAATAGAAATAGAACATAAGTGTTACAAATGAGACTAACGTGTAGGAAAGAGTAAAAGTCAATAATGTAATATGTCAACAACTTATTAAAGATTTTTGTTACCCTTCGCGCAATATTTCTAATAAACCATTGTAGAAAAAAGAAAAACGACAAAAATGAAAGAGTCATTCAAACCAAGAAAAAATCTGTAAAGAATATCCATAGCGATTATTTTCAATCTCGTGCATTGTTATTGATATGTGAGTATGTCATCATCCTGTAATATTAATATAAACAAAAAAATACTCCATAATTAATAAGATTCTAATTGGTTCAAAACATGATAAAAATAAAAAGTGAAACAATTAATTTAGTTCTCTGTGTATACTTTACCTACCATTTTTTTTTAATAAAGTTGAAAATTCATCCTCATGCAATATTAATATATACAAAAAAAAAATAACTAATAAGATTCTAAATGATTCAAAACATAATAAAAATAAAAGGCAAAATGTTATAAAAATATATAGTAGAAATTGAGTGATAGTAGAAATGTGTAACTTTCTCATTAGCATAATAGAGTATATATACACAATACAAAAGGGAGTTATGCAATGGGAATATAAAGTGATGAGTCTAGAACCATCCTACCATTAAGGCATTCATACTACAATTATGTACATCATAATAGTGTGACTTATGGACATCCAAAATAATTTATTCATAATACAAAATAATTAACTTTAACACTATTGTTTTACAAACTTGAGAGTACAAGAATCAATATTCACATTAGCTAAACATAATTTTACCTTGGTATTATATTTTTAATTTACATACCATAAACTTAACAAATCAATAAAATATTTAAAACTCAATTCTTTAATGAAAAAATAAAACCCTAACATTAATATTTCATCATTTACATTTATATTTTATTGTTCATAATTTTACTTTTGTATTATATTTTTAATTTACATACCATAAACTTAAAAATCAATAGAATATTTAAAACTCAATTATTTAAAAAAAAAAATAAAACCCTAACATTAATATTTCATCATTTACTTTTATATTTTATTATTGTTAATTAATTTACTCTTAAATTGAAAATACAAAATTTAATGTTTATTATGCTCACACATTTATGTTTAATGTTCAAAATTCTTTTTCCTTTTTTTTTTATTTTTTTTTACGATGGTGATGTGCCATTGCAAATGCTTACGTGACTTTTTCTTATCCTACGTGGCCTTTTAAAGCTAACCTTTTAATAGTATTATATAGATATATGTCAAGTTATTCTCTAAAGTTATAATTATTGCATTTAATGAAATTTTTCCAACTTATAATTTATAATTTAACATTAATTTTATTTTAATTTGATGAAAAATTCATAATTTTGAATTTAATTATAAGATTATATTTTCATGAAAGATAATACTTTAGAGAAAGATAGTTTTAGTTATCTCTTTATTTAGATAGAAGCATTTGCAGGAAAATCTAAGAAATTTTTTATTCTCTTAGTAATAAGGGGATTAGTAAGTGCATAATTTAGAGTCGTTCTAACTATAAAATGAATACTTCCATCCTAAAAACAGTTAGTTTTCATTAAGACAGATATATATTCATCTTAACATTAAAAACGGGTGAAGTAGTCATCCCACGTGTGCATATAAAATAAATCTCTTGTTTGTTCCTATGCATTCTACTTTTGTTTTACTCTACCTATTTGACCCGTCTTAAACCGTCTTCAATTTTAAACTGATATACACGTCTTAACTAAGGGTAAGATTATTGGTAGTCTTGAGACAAGACTCTCTCAAAACTGTCAATAATGTACCTTAGTCTTGATAAAGTCTTAAGTTGAGTCTTGAGAAATCCAAGATTCAACTTAAGACTTTGGGTGAGTCTTGACCCCACAATGAAAGAAAAGTATCGAATGAATGGGTGTCATGCGGTTTTTTTTTTTTTATAAGATAAAGGAGAGAATGTAAAAGTAGAAGTAGAGTCTATGGTGAGTTTGACGGATAATGTATAAAGTTTGAGGTGTGTCTGAGGTGGGTTTGAATAATAAAGAAATAATAAAAGTTAGTGGAAAGATGATGTGACAGAGTCTTAAGAATTTAGTGAGTCTGACGGATAATCATACCCTAAGAGTTTATGTCCTAAAAATAAGGACCCCAATCTTACAAGTTGACAAGTGTTTCCAACCACAAATTTCCAAGGCGGGCCAGCGAATTGAAGGGGTGAGTTTGAGTTGGTTAGTTAGAGACGGGCGAATTCTGGTACCCAAAACAAACTTAAGCTGCTCACAGTGGAAGATCAAAATTAAAGAAAAAAAACAACATAGTCCACAATCGCACAACTTCCTCTTCCTCTAATTACTAGAGTATCCTATTTTAGAAAAGATGGAGTTGGATACGGTGACGTGTTTGAAGAAAACTAGGAAGGCGTATACGATTACCAAATCGCGTCAGAGCTGGACTGGTGAAGACCATGATAAGTTCCTTGAAGCTATCCAACTGTATGTACCCTTCTTTTTCGATGACTCGCCGTCAATTCTCATTTAAGACCGTCTTAGTTTCACCTAAATGTGTCCAATTTACAAGACCATGTACGCTTCAAAATTAAGACTAGGAAAATGTGGGTTAAAATTGTTGGCTTAGGTGAATTGGTAATCTAATCTCTATTGTTGTATACAGTTAGTTATAGGCCATCAAATGTTGCTATTTCCTATGCCTTATTTTTTTACTCTTGGAAAGGCCTTCTTAAGTTTAAGCTGTTTGTCGTGGCTCGTGGTTCCGGATTGTTTAGGTTTGATCGTGATTGGAAGAAAATCGGAGATTTTATCGGTTCTAAAACTGTCATTCAGGTTATTCTTCTTCTTACTTCGATTTTAAATAGCTGCTCCTACTTGCCTCGACTACAACTTCTGTTTGCGCTTACTATAGTTGTTTGATAATATCACCTTACTGCAGTAAATGTTATCAGCACATTGTGTATCAATTGCAGCATAGAAATATTATTGATCATCTATGTTCATGGATTCATTTCTTCAGATACGCAGCCATGCTCAGAAATACTTTTTGAAAGTGCAAAAGAATGGCACAGTAGCTCATGTGCCACCACCGCGCCCCAAGCGCAAGGCTGCTCATCCTTATCCTAAAAAAGCGCCAATAAATGGTTCATCCAAGTTATTGCAAGTGTTTATATTACTAAGTTGCTATTGAACTTTGGTATTCAGATATTGATGTTCGTTTGGCAGTCTTGATACCATCTCAAGCAGCAACGACCTTTTCTGCTTCCTTCAATCCTATTGCCCCTGGATATCCTGCATGGGATGATGGTTTATTTATTACGAACCAAGCAGCAATCGAAATTGTGCCTTCTCAAGATGAATATAATTTCAACTTCACTCAAGGCAAGCCTAATCTTCTTTCATATGCATTGTTTTCAGAGGCAGCATCTCAGCAATTGTTTTTTGTATCTCTTGCCTCAACATATTCTTACGGGATATAAAAAACGAGAGTTTGTGGAAAGGGGACTTTTAAAGTGATAAGCGAGCAAGGTAGGTACAACAACTAAAATCAAGCCTTGTTTGTACGAACCCAGCCTTACCTTGTCTGGGTGGAGGTTAAGGTATGGGAGGGAAAGGGAGAGGAACACGTTCCCTTGTTTGGTTAGCAAATTGGAATGGAGGAATATGGAGGGAAGGAAATAGAGTGATCCGATTTCCTTCCTACAAGCCAAACTTGAAAATGTTTGCAGGAAAATAGCATCGCTCCATCTCCCTTTGCTCCTTACTGTCTATTCAAACAAAGTGAGTCCTGAATTGCTCTGGGTCAGCCAACATGAACGTCATATAGAACCATAAATATTAAGAGGTTGAACAAATATAAGGTTCAAACGAAGGGAAAAAGATGGTGTATGAAGCAAAATGAGAAAGTCGGTAAACAAGTCTTGAGAAATGAAAATATACATGAAAAGGTATTATGAAAGAAACTATTCTCTGGGTTTGAAATGTGATTGGTTATAGTAAAATTATTCTAAAAATTATTTGCGCTATTTCCAGTGGACCGAAAGACTCATTACTCTTTGGTTTTGGGTTATGATGGAACAAATCATAGTGGCTCAGAGTAGGCCTTTGGTTCCTATTATTACATAATGGTTTTAAGTCTGTGTGAGTTTGATAAATTATATTTCTGCTTCATAGTTTGCAAACTAAATGATTGAGTTGTTTGCTACAACATCCCCTCTTCGTCTTATATCCATTGTTGAAAGTTGTATGTTTCGCGTCTTTTTTTCAGTGTTGCATGATGTTTTGTTAGATTGAAAATAACTGAGAATTGAATTTCATCAATTTCCATTGCTCACAACTTTATAGTTAACTATCTGTAGAACTTAACAGGAAAATCCTTATTTACATCTTATATTGTTTGATTGTATATTTGTATTTAACTCCATTTCAGGTTTACCAGATTTTGTAGAGGTTTACAACTTCATAGGAAGCGTTTTTGACCCAGATACAGGGGGTCATGTCCAGAAGCTTAAAGAGATGGATCCCATCAACTTGGAGACAGTAAGTGTTCAACAATTCTTTTTTCATTATCTGTACATCAGACGGAACTTTAAACATTGAGGGTAGCTCATATGCAAAACTATGGATGCTCGATGGTTTTGGTTGGAAGAATATTATTTTATCTTAAAGGGAGATCTGTTTCCCCTCAACCGTACTTGTTTTTCAAACAAGCGAAAGTGTCTCCCTCCCTTACGGCTTCCCCTCCAGATCCCATCCATCCAAGGAATGGGCTATAGCGTATTTGTAACAGCTTCAATCTCTCATTCCAGTAGGGGCTGTGGAGAAGTTAGAATAGTGAAGAGTTAATTGCCAGATGAAAAAGTAGAACAGGGAAGGGCATTAAGGCATTGTTTGGACATGGAATTGGAAGGGCAGGGAGGAGGAGTGGATTAAGGATATCATCCTTCCAAATCTTTCTCATGTAAAAGATTTTTGTTTGCCTTATAATTCTTGATTGGGAATGCAAGCTTTGGTACTGCAAATACATGCTAGGCAGTTAAGTTAGATATTGCATATATATTAGTATATTACTCAATTGCATCTGTGTTCTATCATCTCCGAAACTATCTGTCAACATTTGCAGGTATTGTTGCTGATGAAAAACCTCACCGTTAACTTGTCTAACTCTGTTTTTGAGTCGGCTGTAAGTGTTACCTTTTTCATCTAGGATAAGATAGACAATTTTTGGCGCAATGTGTCGATCACTGTACTCAATAACTCAACGTCGGTGAAGCTCCATAGTCCTTAATACAGAGTATATAATGGTTTGTCATTTTGAATTGAATTTCTGCTCTTCTTTACTATCTTCACTCTCTCTCAAATGCAGTAATAAGAAGTTTGAAACATCAATCCCTTCATAGCACTAAAGTAAGTATTTATCATTTACCAGGATTCTCCAATAGAGAGTAGTACATTTTTGCTTTTCACGCTGGTCATTTCATGTCGGATTGTTACTGGTTGGTTAGAGAGGTCATTTCGCGTCTTCATTATAAAGGTATTTGTCATTTGTTATTGTAGATAAACTTAAATGTAATTTCAGATCTGCTAGTTTTCTGTCAGGTAATTTCAATTTCAATTTGGGCCAATATCGGGATCAACAAAGTTGGGATTGGACCAGTGTCGAAGCTGTCAATTCGTATTGTGGACCATTTTCGGCTTATCTAGATCTCTTGTCAGATTAGAGAGTGGTCATTTTGATTGGGCCAAGTTTTGCCCGTTCTATCCCCGGCGTTAGCTCACCTAGACTTGGTGTGAAGATTATCGTTGAAGACATTATTAGCATATCAAGTTATCTTCATTGTATTTCCCTTTCTTATGTTCCTAGAATGTTTAATAGGATGCCTCATAATTAAGCGCAAAAAGGTTGCTGAGGAAGACAAAGTTCTTGGTACAGATTGGGCACTGTGGATCCATAATGCGGCGCACTTGTATATTTTTATGTTCCCAGTAGCTGCTTTTATGTAAAGCCTTTGCTTTAAGTGGTTAAAGCTTAGAGATTTGGAAAACAATTTGTACATTGAGACTTCTCATTTCTAGTAGTTTGGCATAAACTGTGCTCTTATCAGTCCAAGATACGAGCATCCTGTTAGTCTGTTATGGCCTTATGGGTATGGTTGTTTGGTCGACAAGGTGGAGTTCTGTTGCATATTCCCCTGATGATGCTCATGGTTGGTTTCTCAGTTTGTGCCTTGCTCTATTTGTCTGGATATTAATCTTCACCCCGTTACATCGAATTTTAATTACGTTAATGGTTGTTAGTGTTACGGCAAGTGTTGTCCAAGTGTTGTGCTGATTGTTTGGGCCGTGATTTTAAAAATTGGTTGCTAATGAGTAACATAACCAAATCATCAAGGTTTTGAAGGTTATACAAATGTATTTTGAGACGGTATCAACTACATTTAAAGTGAAATGCAAGATCATGATATAAGTTTTTTTTAAACTGACGTTTTATAAAGTCTCCTTATTTCTAACTATTTTCCCAACAGAACAATATTTAATCATCATCAATTCTCAACGTCATTAAACAATTAACTGTTAAATCGTCTCCAAATAGAATAAATAGAGAGGATCGTAGTGGCTGAAATCCGAACCAGAAAACAAAGGAAAAGTTGTTGCATGTACCAGAAAACTGCGAAAGCCGAAGCAACTGACATGTGACAAGCTGACAATCTACGTAGAACAACCCAAAACAACAAGGAGTATATACCCATTGTTATGAAACATTATTGTGTAATAATGTTATGGATGTCCATAAGTCACAAGTATTATGGATGTTCATAAATGTAGAGTTAATTAGATGTCCTTTTACCTTTCTATTGCATAACTCTCATTTGTATGCATATATATATTCCTCCTTGTGATAAGAAAGATACACCTCTCAATTATCTTTCACTCTCATTCTCTATATTCTATAACACGTTATCAGCACGATCGTCTATCGTCTATCTGACTCACATTAAATCTATTGAAATCCCGTATGGATGTATTCCATAAAACATTATAAAAGTCATATTTGAATGTTCACAATTGATAGAACATAAACCCAAATGAAATAGGGATTACAGAGGATGTCAAACTCTTTGTGTTTCATATGTAGTGTGTTTGATTATTATGCATGTTTTTGCGTCTCAAGATCGGTCCATCGATCACATATCCAAACGTTTATTTATTTGATAAAATCATACCAGGAGATTTATATCAGTCACAAAAGCCAAGGTACGTTCTCATAGTACTGTACAATTAATTGTGTAAATTAAATAGTCTATGTATTGTTAACATGAGAGTCCACCATTAATAATGTCTTGTTCATGTTAACGTAATTTATTTTTATTGCAAATTTTTATTAGTCTTATCGTAAGTATTAACTTAACTATATGGATGATCAATGTTTGCTAAATGATTTGTGCGTATAACATCTCATAGAACATGGAATATTAAGGTACTATAAGTCAATAAGCATGGTATCAATTTTATTTAGTGGTATCACATGGATGTATGTTTATTATTATTATTATTATTATTATTATTATTATTATTATTATTATTATTGTTTTTGTTGATGTTGTTGTTGAAAGATTGCAAATTTGACTATTCATATTGTTTAATTGATCAAATGTTTAGTGACGTATTGATAATCTGACACAAAGTTCGTATTAACACTTGTTGATATAGAGTAATTGAGATTCGTAAATTGGTAATATAATCATGAGGGATAAAGATCAATTTTTAACTATTTATTTTTGCCAGTGCTATAGCTATTAATCGACTACCTCAATATGTTTTGTATGAATTTTTCTTTCATCCGTTTCTCATGCTCTAGCACAAATGCTTGAGGCTTTGTTTTTAATTGTATGCTCTACATGTATGTTGTCGTACTCCGTAATATTTAACAAATTTTATTGGTTTGTGTGACCTTTCTTTTTGCGAATAATATATGTGACTGAAATTATATATATTTGATTGTATTATCAGACACAAAGTTGGATTAAAGGTGTTCATAAGAGCAGTTTAAGATCATGTGTTTTAAGATTACCAATTGTAAATTATTAAATTGTTTTATTGATATTCTTCTAGTGTATTAAAGGCATTATTGTTTTGACCATTATTTTGATTTATGATTATGATAAAATGGTTGATATTCCATTTTATATTTCTATATGAGCGGGTACATAAAACTTATGGTGTCACTGGGTAATTTAATAGCTTATGAATTGTTATCACTTGGAAGAATTAATGTTTATTTAGCAGTTTTGCTTGAATATAATGATATTTATTTGCGTATATTATGAAATTTATCAGTTTTGTATATTATTGGAGTGAGTACCATATAAGTGGTCAACAAGTTTTAAAAATGACATATCATAAAATTTTTGGGCCTGAACTTCCAAAAGATCTATTTTATAAAGTCAAACAGATATATCCACATTATGACTTTGACCTGAAGTTTAACGTTTTAACCATGTATATTAATTTTAACACCGTCTTACAAATACAATATAATCATATTGTTTAAGTGTAAGTGGCCAGAAGTCCACATGTAAATGCTAGTGGTCAAAAGTTCAAAGTTGCGATATTATGAACCGCATTTGAGTTTCAAATGGATAAAGAGGTCTTTATTAGGCAAATTTATTTGTCAATTGATTCTTGTTCACTTGAAGTTGAACAATATAATGAAATCTGAAATTTGATCATTTCTTTGGAGCGAATGAGACATCTCATAAAGAATATGCTCATAGCAGAGAACGAGAACATGGAAAAATGTGAAGCTTAATAATGTGGTCGAGCCAAATTTGTTTTTGAAAGAAATCATATCGTGTAAGTAAATACCTCATGAAAAATCGATATGAGTAAAAAGACGTGATATACGAGTTGATTAATACTCGTACTATAGCCTGAAACTCTTAACATTTACGGATATTGAAACTATGACCAGAAGTTCGTAGTGCTCAAAACTTATAAAACTATGACCTGAAGTTCATATTATCAAAAAAAAAAAAGATAAAAAAAAAAAAAAAAATTACTGAATCTATGACCCGAAGTTCATAGTGTTTACATATACTTCATTATGACCTTAAATTTATAATGGTTACAAATATTAAAATTGTGGCCAGAAGTTCACAGTAAGTATCAACATAATTATGACAGTGAAAATTCCGGCTGTAGTGAATATTATTTTGAGTATCAATATTAAAAATGAAGTCGAGATTATACATTATTTGCACAGTATGAGATACTCTTACAAATTGAAATCATACCAACTTAATTCAACAACCATTCCCTGTAGCGGATGGGTATCATGTTTTAAGGATACAGTTATTTTATCTTTCATACAAATAAAGTAGTCCTGTAGACACATTATCGTGTAAATTATTTAGTTCATTATCCGTGAAATCTCATTCCACATGCGATTCAACAAAGTAAAGAGATATTATAATCGCGAGTTTCCATGTTCATCCTATTGGTTAACATACCTTATTCCCTACTGTGAATATGACATTGCATAAGAAATTTGATTAATGAGCATTGTTCCCTTAAGTGGATATGGAAGCACATAATAAATTTGAAAATTATATCAAGTATGAGGATGTGGATATTTTCATGAGTTATGTGTTTGTTTTAAAGCACTAGTATTCCCACCGGAAGTGGATCACTATTGATAATTAAAAGTGATAATGTGATCAACTTATGATATACGGAGTATAACATATATTGTAAACTAAATTGTCGAATAGTACAACTGATTTGAAAGTTGTTGAATATTTCATCACCCTTAAGGGAATAAGTGATTCGTAAGTTGAATTATAATCAATCATATGTATTATTATGCAATACAACATATTGAAACGATTTGATATGAGCGTGTATGTCATCATTTATATGTCGATGATTATAATTGTTGATAGTATGATAGAATTATATATCACAAATACTCAAATACTCAAAGACTAATATAATCATATTTCCGGAAGGAATCTTGATGAGTCTTGTCAAACATATATAAGACACCTGTCGTGTCCTATGTCACATCATTTATCTGGCCGGATAGAAATTATTAATTTGATTTTATATGATACGAACATTGCAAACTTGATGATTAGCGTAAGAAATATAGTCAACTAAAAATATTGAAGTTTTCAAAACATGACCAATGCATATGAAATATTGTCATGGATTGTAGGCAAAGTACTAAGAGAGATGACATAAAATGGTTAGATGTGACAATTGAGGCCATCCGGGTTCATATTTAACCCGTTTTGATAAACCTGAAGTTTATATATCGAAAAGATAAGTGCTGAAATTCTCTCGTGTAGAAATTTTATTAAAGGCAAGACACTACACTGAGATAGAATATATGTGATATTGGAGATCTAAATTAACACTACTCGGAATTGAATAAAGAACTTAAATATTCATGTGTGGATTGACACTAGATTGCTGCTTACAGCTACATATTGAATATTCCGAGTACTTCTTGTGATTAAAAATCACATTTTGATTATTATATGCAATCGTTGATCTCTTGAATTGGGCATTGTGATTCAGCACATATTATAAAACCCAACTGCATTTTATTTTACTCCCCGAAATATTTTGTTATTGTACAAACATGCCCATATAAAATCTCATCGATGATTTGAGAAATTGATGTCTCAGGTGGTTATGATAAATTATGGACTATATATTGGTTATAGTTTTTACCACCTTAGGGGGAGAAAAGTGAGTTAAAAGCTGGTAAAAACAAATATGGAATAATCCCTTACTGAACCAGAAGTTCAGATAATTTTATACATTAAATTCATTGAGTACATGTTTTGAATTTGATATAATAAAAAATATTTTTACCAGATTGGTACATGTACACCTGAAGTGTAATTCAATAAAAAGTCAAGATGAATTGACGGTTCCACTATGAAAATGAAATAGATGATGAATAGCAAGATGAAGCAGTTGGTGTGAAATAGATTGCTATATTTGGAGTGTTCCCGAAGTGACACAGATATCTGAATAATAATAGATGGCCTAGATAAATATAATGGTACCACATATATTCATATTCAGATATCATTGAACAGTACGTACTGATATTATCAAAAGATGATAAAAATTATATCGATATATTTATGGAACCGATTTGCGCGCGATATTTTATGGACATGAGATGGCGATCTTATATGTAAGTCCATTTTGACTGTCGACATATAATATATGATTATAAATGAGCTCATGGACCGGAAGTCAATCCATTGACATGAAGTCAATCCAAATTATTAATATTGGAAAGAAAATTGTACAGTTTGCATTTTGAGTCATCATCATGTGCATATAGATAGTAAATTCATCATTGCATCGTAGTTTTAATATTTACATTATTATTATTGCATTGTTTTAAAATATGTTATTTGAAATTTTTCCATTTCATATGCATGTACATGTTTAATGATTTTATTTTAAATTGATAAATTATATATTAAAAAGAGAAATATATTTTATGCCTATGAGGATAAACTCCCCGAAGGAGCCTCTTATGATTGATCATCAACAGATAATAGTTGATCAACTTGAGTTTTTGGAAAACTCAAAATGAAATTATAAACCTCTACGATACGATTGAAAGATATCGTGATTATCTAAAATGGAATATTCAAACTCCTGTAGTATTTACTTGAATAGTTATTGTCTCAACTTAAAGTTTGAGCATATGATTTGAATGAAATTCTTGCTAAACATATTAAATTAATTTATGGTCCAGAAGTACTATAACAAGGAGAGTAATGTAGTAAAAATCTACAATGAGAATGTCAATTCATAATAAGATGATTTGGCAAGAAAGATCAATTAATTTTCAAATGAATTATTAATAAGCGGATTGATTCTCTTGAAGAGAATGAAATCAGAAATGATAGCTACACTCTTTTTCCCTTCGACTAGGATTTTGTCCAAATGGGTTTTTCCTAGCAAGGTTTTTAACGAGGTAGCATCGATGACCGTTAATACACTATAGTCATGATCATATGATCATCACCGATTGTTGAAATGACAATAATCATAGACATATATAATATTATGTCATTTATTGAGAAGAATTTCTATTACAAATATGTTAATACTATTTGAGATGTAAACTCAAAAATCATTTTGAATGACGATATCCACACTGCGAGTTTTGAAGAAATATTATATTGAAATTACCACGGATTAATATTGAAGCTATCAAGTTTATCAACTCCGATGGAAGCTATTTAAACGATCAAGAAGTTACATCAAACATGGATTATTTCAAGATATATCAAGTTATGTAATCACCAAAGGGAGTAGCACGCGCTGTACTCTTTTTCCTTATCCATGATTTTGTCCCATTGGGTTTTTCATGGAAAGGTTTTAACGAGGCAGCTTGTTATGCGTGTTTGAAGATTAGTGTACTCTTTTCCTTTCTAGTGTTTTTCCTGTAAGGTTTTTCTAGTAAGGTTTTTTAAACGAGGCATGTTCTTCAGCAATGGACATCCAAGGGGGAGTGTTATGAAACATTATTGTGTAATAATGTTATGGATGTCCATAAGTCACAAGTATTATGGATGTTCATAAATGTAGAGTTAATTAGATGTCCTTTTACCTTTCTATTGCATAACTCCCATTTGTATGCATATATATATTCCTCCTTGTGATAATAAGAAAGATACACCTCTCAATTATCTTTCACTCTCATTCTCTATATTCTATAACACCCATACGTATTTACTATTTACCCAGAAATTGCGTTAACAATTCATCTAGGTCTAAACTCTAAACATAAATCAAATTAAATACAAAACCTCGTGTAACAGAATCCATCTCTCAAAATTGGGCAAAAATGTATACAGCAGCAGCAGCATCATCGTCAACACTAGGGATGGAGAATGCGAAGATGATGAAGGGAGACATTGAAGAAGGAGAAGTGCTTTACCCAGGTTTAGGTTATGGCGAAAACCAACTTCGTTGGGGTTTCATTCGTAAAGTTTACGGAATTCTTTCTGCTCAGCTCATCTTAACCACCTTCGTCTCCCTCGCCACCGTTCTCTATACTCCAATTAATGAAACCCTTCGTAACAATTCTGGCCTTCTCCTCCTTTTCGCCATCTTGCCTTTCTTCTGTATGTTTCCGCCATCGCTTTTTTTGTTCTTTTCATTGTCATTATTTTGTGTTCGTAACCGTATTCGCCGATTCTTCTTGTGTCCCATGGTTCAAGATTTGGTTGGTTTCAAACAATAGTATGGATATAATTAGGGAATTTGGTGAAATATTTGCTGTGCTTTCGATTTAGGAGCGGAAATTTGAATAAACTAGGGTGTTTTCTTCATATCATCTGTGCGCAAATTTTCTCTTCTTGGCTTAAGTATTCATCGTGTCTCCTCATTCGTCTCCATTTATGCCATGTTGGATATAAGCTTTTACCATGGAGGCGAAATAACCTGGAAAATCTTTTCTTCTTTCACTTCAACAATAGGGTATTATTTGCTTACTGCTTGTTTATACTGATTGATTTAAGACTTGTTTTTTTATAGAACGTGAGTGAGTATCTCATTATCAACGCAAGGTTCGAAAAAATCGGTTCACAGGGAAAATGAGGAAAATTTGGAACAGATTTCCGGTTTTTGGTAAAGTGTAACTCTATAACAA
>JAGPOY010001804.1:0-16236 GCA_018983105.1 Silene uniflora
GAAGAAATTGGATCTGGTGGTGGGGGTGGTGAAACCAGCGGAGGAGGCGGTGAAAACAATGGAGGTGGTGGTGAGACTAGGGGAGGTGGTGGTGAGACTAGTGGAGGTGGTGGTGAGACTAGTGGAGGTGGTGGTGAAACCAATGGAGGTGGTGGTGAGACCAATGGAGGTGGTGATTGAATTGGTGGTGGGGGTGAGACTATTGGAGGCGGTGACGCAAATGGTGGCGACAAAGATGGTGGCGGTGGAGAAGGTATTAAAGGAGCAAATGGTGGTGAAGGCACTAGAGGTGGTGGTGGTGGTGGTGGTAAAATAGGTGGAACAACCGGTGGGGGAGGAGTTTCAATTAGAGGTGGTGGATAAGGTAGCAAAGGCGGACTCACAACAGGCGGAGAAGGGGTAATAGGTGGCAATGGCGGGGCTACAGGTGGTGAAGGCCTCGGTCTAGGCTGAAACGGATCATCCGGGGAAGACGGGTTGAATGGCCATTGCCCACAGCTATCAAAGAGATACTGATAAAGTGGATCACAGTTCGAATCTCCACCTCCACCTCCACCTCCACCCGTCTTTCCACCGCCATGTCGTGGAGGTTTATGACTACTCTTACCACCCTTTTTAGCTCTACTACTACCCCCTTTCTTTTTATGTACTTTACCTTTTCTTGTTTTTGTCAGTGTCCTGGCATCAATGAAGGTTGAACTGATCAAAAGCAATGCTATAACTAATTGTATCACTCTATTTCCTTTCATTTTATTTCACTATTTTTCGGGTTTTTACCATCTCTTTTGGTTGTTCCCTGTGCTATTTATATGAATTGACGAACTCCATTACTTGTGTACCTCGAATAACCGGCTTTAATGTGAAAACTGAAAGGTTGTAGAATAATGTGGCTGTAGTTTAGAATTTCAATGGGTATGGTCTTTACAACTTGGCTGCAGAGTGAAGCCCAGAAGTAAATACTGGAAACGGAGTAGTTGGTTGCAAGTCTTGCAACCTACTCTTACTAAAGAGATTTATTTATTGAAAGGAATAAATTTCCAATGGGAAGCCTCGGTTTGTGAGCCAGCCCGACTTATCCGAGTTCTATTAAATTTGGGTCGGGACATTATACTAGGAATAGATGTAAAAGGTTTGAAGGGATTTTATTAACCGTATTTGAGGTATAATATAGGCCGCTTTCGTGGCTTAATAATCGAGATTAGGCTTGCAATGACCGATTTCGGGATCAAACTAGTGATAAACTGGATATTGATGTAGATGGTCTTCTGAATAATTTAGTTGTGGAGATATTTAAGCATGTCTAATAAGTGGGTATGTGAGCTGCTACTATTTATTGAATTGAACCCTTGATTTGTGTGCCTGTTCAGCTCTCTTGAACTAGATTTTGTAAGCTCTTCTGAATAATTAGTTTTAAATATTGTGCATTTTCAAAGTCTTGGACTCGATTTCGGCATTACACTTAAACGTTGGAGTTAGGAGGCATTTTAAACTAGGTCCATCATAAGGCGGTAAGAGGGTGGTACGAAACTGAAATGGTTGTAACTTGTAAGCCTGTAACTGATAGATACATCTGGTTGTTTGGGAACGATAGAGTTACGGAGTACGAGTCGTATATTAGCATTGTACATACATTGTTGCAAGAAATATTGGAACATAGAAGAAAGTAGACATAAATAGTAGGAAAACAAATAAGGCATTCTTTCATTAAGAGATAGGAACATTGTTACATTTATGCAAGACTCACAATAGTACAGTCTTATGTTTTTGGTGTTTTTTTGATAGGATAGTACAGTCTTATGACCCTCTATGGCGCCCTAGCTTCCCCGAACCATGGATTTTCTCCGACTGAAGTCTCCTTGGCCAGCCGGTTTATTGCCATTGATTCTTTCTTGCATCAAGATGCTTTTGGAATTTTTTGTTTTTTTTCTTCTTATTTCTTCATCTTTTATGATCTTATCCCATGCATCAACTTCACAATATGCCTTGTAGAAGTTCACTGCGCATTCTTGCTTTCGCCTTAAACTGTGTAATGCTGTTGGATTGTGTCGATGTCGAGTCCTTTCAGCTTCACAACAGATTCTACATGTCCTTTCAGTGTGTGAAGTTCCCTCAACCTGATCATATATTTTTCAAGTTTTATTACACATTTTTTTTTGTTTTTTGTTTTTTTTGTTTCTGTCAGCAAAATGTGATTATTTTTCAGGGGAAGGTAAATGTCCTTCCTGTGCTTTCTGCACGATTGACCTGATGAAACAGAGGTAAAGAAGGATCATTTTTCTTCCCCTAGAATGAAGAAAGCACATTTTTTTCCTAGGGAAATTTTACCTCCTCTCGAAACAATCAGAATCTAGGAGTATATTTCGGGTTAGGCATAAATTTACCTTGCAATCTCAGCACGTCTCTTGGCCTGCTCAGCTATTTCAGATAACTCCCTGTAGTTGTTAGTGTCACCTAAGATGGCCGAGGATGAAGGATGGTTGAGCCCGTGCAGGGTGCGTTGGGCAGTAGCCCATTGTGCTTCTCTTTCACCTCTTCCATAATCCTTTTTGCTTGTAAATGCAGTCTATAATTATTAAAATCCAGAAAATTGTCAAATACGACAGTCCAATAAAACATCCTACGATTCTTGTGTGAGACCGTTGTATGAATACATCATTAGATACTTACCCTTTTCTCAATGAGATTGTCCCAAGCTTTGCCAGTTAGTGTGTATCTAATGATGAACTTTAAGATATCCAAGGGAAAGTAGAAGACAATACTGTATAACCAGATCACACCGGCCCATCCCCATCCGATTCCTGTGATATGCGCAAATCCCCAGTTTGCATACACCGCGATAAGTGTCGCAATCTGATCAAACCAAGCTCAGATTAATTAATACTTAATCGTCTTGTGTTTTAGAGATTAATTTGGGAAAACATGGAACTTATCCTTTAACTCACCAGTTGCGCTAGGAAAAAGGCAAACACTAGCAAGAGACCAGGGCGCTCGATGAAGGACCAGCTTCTTGAGCGTGTCACAAAGATTAGGGCTTGACTCACTATGCTCACTTGTAGGTATATGGCTGCCATTATCTCTTTGTCATTTTCCCTGATACTTCTTACTCCAAAGTGTTGCTGCCATTCGACATAAAACGGGATTGTGGTAAGTAGACTTGTCAAAATTTGACCCAACCAAAAAAAGCTGAAGGTATAGATCATCTACTTACTGAGAAAAAGTCTGAGTCGTGAACAAGCCAGAAGAAAACGACAGTCATGATAGCAAGGTAAGTGCCGAGGACAACACCAGTGGCAAAGATCTCCTTGAGCTTCCAAGAATCCGGGGTAGGGGATGGCTTCACTCGGTCCTTAGAGATTGTCATTATAGTTCCGTCATTGAGCACAGCAATGATAAGAACCATGAAAGGAGAGAAATCAAACTTCCAAATGAGAGCAATGAGCATGAACCCTATGACTATCCTGATAGTGATGGAAACTGCGTAAATGGTGTAGTTCTTCATTCTTTGGAAGATGGCTCGGCTAGTTAAAACAGCACTTATGATCACACTTAATCCTGGCTCAGTCAGGACAATGTCCGATGCACTTCGAGCTGCATCAGTTGCATCATCGACAGCGATACCAATGTCTGCCTTTTTCAAGGCTGGTGCATCATTCACACCATCCCCTGTCATACCGCAAATGTGCTTTCTTTCTTGCAATTTCTTTACTATCTCATACTTGTGCTCTGTTTATATTTAATTCAACATTAGTATCTTGATTTTGGTAGCACAGAATAAGTATAGTTGTAGACTTGTAGTAATTGATATACCTGGGAAGACTCCTGCGAACCCATCAGCCTTTTCAATGAGCTCTTCAACTGGTATGGAAGCTATGCTCTCGTCCTTGTGGTTACCAAGTAAAGAGGATGAAGGGTACATGTTAGTCCCCATGCCAAGCCTGCGACCCGTCTCTTTACCAATGGCCAATTGGTCACCAGTGATCATCTTGACGTTCACGCCAAGGCTCAATGCACGTCTGATAGTCTCTGCACTGTCATGCCTTGGTGGGTCAAAGAGAGGCAATAGAGCAATGAATTTCCATGGGCCTCCTGGACTTTCCTTGGTCTTCTCGGGAATTGTCTGTCGTTGAAAGAAACGATTTAGTAAAAGTTGCATTAAGGTGCAAAGGGATCAAAGATATATAAGAATTGCGGGGGAGTTATTTTACCTGAAGAGCGACACCAAGGGACCTAAGACCACGGTCAGCGAAACCATCAATGATGGCATGAGCCTTGCTCTTTACATCAGGACTAAGGTTGCAGAGCTCAATTATCTGTGATAAAGTCAAGATCATCATTCATCAGGAATCCAGGATTTAGATCTCCATACTATGGAGGTGGTGATATTATTAGTTATTACCTGCTCAGGAGCTCCCTTGCTTACGCGATACCAATCTCCCTTACTATCATAGTATGTTATTGCAGTACGCTTTTCGACAGGGTTGAAGGGCAAGAAGTGTACTTCAGTGATTCCTGCTCTAGCCTGCAAGAAAGTCATTTTTACTGTCAAGTTCTTACTGATATAGATCGTCTAATACCAAAGGGATTTCCCAGAGGAAAAAAAAAGTTCACCTCTTTAGGATCTGCTAGATTTCCTACAATGCAAGCATCAATAGCATCTTGGTTTTCGACACGAGAAGCCCTAGCAGCATACAAAACTGCAGTCTCCTTGTCTACATCGGGGGTAAATGCCTCAATCATGGTTTTGTCAACAGTGAGCTTATTAAGCGTGAGAGTTCCCGTCTTGTCACTGCACAACACATCCATACCAGCCATTTCTTCAATGGCTGTCATCCTCTTAGTGATGGCACCCTGCTGTGAAAGACGATGTGATCCAATTGCCATCGTCACCGACAAGACTGTTGGCATAGCAATTGGGATTCCTCCAATAAGCAACACTAACAAATTGTCAATTCCATCTCTGTACCTCCTGTGCTGAATTGGGTACATCACTATTAACTCTATTAAGATCCCAACTGCAATTGACACTATACAGAAGTTTCCGATGGCTGTCAAAACCTGCACGATTTTTTTTCACCCAAGTTCATGTCGGTTAGTACTACAGTCTGGTCTATGCCGTAATCTTTCTATAGAACGGTCTATAGAAAGAGACGCATACCTTCTGGAAGTGACCTACTTGGTTAGTGCTGTCAACAAGGTGAGCAGCCTTACCAAAGAAGGTATGAACTCCAGTAGCGATAACAATAGCCTCGATTTCACCTTGTTTGCAGGTGGATCCAGAAAAGACTTCATCACCAGGGTTCTTGTTAACCGGCATGGACTCTCCAGTGAGGGCAGATTGGTCAATCTTAAGGGGGTCTCCTTCTAAGAGACGCGCATCAGCAGGGACTATGTCTCCAAGTTTGATGCTGATTATGTCTCCAGGAACCAGAATTTCTGCATCGTCTTCATTCCATTTCCCGTCTCTTAGCACCTAAACCATACCATTTCTCTTTAGTTCATCGACACATTATAATAAAACATGAAAAGCTGTAGAAAGTGATGATTAACATACTTTGGTCTTCGGCGCAAGACCTGCCATTAGTGCTGCAGCAGCATTTCCTGCATTGTTTTCTTCGATAAAACTAATGGTAGAGTTAATGATCAACAATGTGATGATTCCCACAAAATCTTGCCAATCTGTAGGCTTCCCCTGCATTTAAAACATCATAATTCAGTAAGATTAAGCAATAATATTCGAAATGATCGTTTCTGTAAGAGAGGAGATGTAATTTTACCCCTCCATTAGCCAATGCAATAGCCATGATAGCAGCCATCTCCATAACCCATGATAATGGATTCCACATAAATCCTAGAAATTTTAAAAATTTGCTTTCCTGTTTCATATTTTCATTTCAACACGAAAAAATAATCAGTATTTAAATTACAAAACCCGTGTCATGAGCACCATCTTCGTAAAAACAAAGGAAAAAAGTATATGCCTTCTTCTCTTCAAGCTTGTTCCTTCCAAAAATGACAAGCCTGTTTTCTCCTTCTTCGGACGAAAGTCCTTCTCTGGAGCATTTCAGCTGCACAAATACTTCATCCACTGGAATTGTCTCCTGTTTACATGCATCTTTGTTAGTAACATATTATTCAAGTTATAATATTGTATTATATTTTTTTTCTTATATTTCGTATTATTTAACATATTTATCCCGTCGAAATTTTATGACCGTGACCTTATATGGTCACTCATATAACACCATTGTATTTCAAAAATATTAATGGGGATATTTAACAAGTCTGAGTTATAAAAATGTCAATTTTAAATGTATAAATCGATAAGAAGAAAAGAAAGATCTTACAAGGTCGACATTCTCCTTCTTGATATCCTCCAAGTTAGCCATGATCTTTGTTTGATTACAATTAAACTAAACAATCATTAGATGAAAATGAGAATGTAATTAAGAGGTATAATTGTTAATATTTGATTGAAATGAGAATGTTTTAGAATTTGTTTTAAGTGAGGAAGTAAAGGAAGAATTAATGTTTAATGATTTGTGAATTTGAGGTAAAATGTGTGCATATTTATACCAAAGTATGAACAAGTAAGAGATCTAATTTTAAGCAAATAATTAACAACTTAGACTAATCATGTGGAGAAAGTTACTTTTTCAATGACATTTGTCATTTACTCATTTTTTGTTGGAAGACTAACTCACACTTAGGTGTGGTGTGCCCTATTTTTGGAATTATGGGATTCTAATTAAGGAAATTTCATCTAAACATTTATAGTAGTATACTAATTTTGTCTTACTTTGTTGAGATAGCTCAGAAATTAATATCCAAATATAGTAGTTTAGTTATTTGGCTATATTTATGAAATATTAGGCCTCGTTTGGTTACTTCCGGGACCTTATTATCATTATATATTTTTAATAATTTTGGTGTTATATCTCAGGTGGACTACTTTTATGTGGTCATAAAATATTGAAATATGCTATTAAATCTGTATCATAATTATAAATTGTTGTAGGCCAGTGCAAAATACATAATAAAAGGTGAGTTAGTTTTGTGTAAGACGATTTACACTACTACAATCATAAAAGGGAGCCAAACACAACCTATTAGTAGGTAAAAGTGGTTACTAAAACATTCCGTTTTACGATAAATTTGTGTAAACCGTCTAACACAAGTATTTGTGATAAAAGATCCACTTTTTTTAACAAGGACTTCTGGTACAAACTACATTTTTTTTATGAGACATTCTTGAGTGCATCAAGCATATCACGTTGTCGACTCATCGTATAGTCGTATACCAAAGTACCAAACCAGTAATAATTTTAGATTTCAGGGCATCATTTTGTAAATAATTAAGACGAATAATAAAAAAAAGAGTTTAATTGGTTGAGCGGTACCACATCATCATATAGGGAGTGTAGCTAAAAATTTTCTAGTTTATGCTCTTAGGAAATTAACTTTAGTTATGAAAATTAACTACATTGTCAAGATGTCCTTAACCGTGGTTTAAATTTAGAATATTATTGTGTGAAACGGTCTTACACAATGAGACGATCTCACTGTATAAATACACAACTCATTTATCAACAATAAATAAATGGTTATTTTCTCTTTTTTCTTACAAAAACGAAGTGTCTCATTTATAAAACCGTCTTACTTAATCATTTGCGTTAGAGCTACTCAATGTTGATCTATACTTAATAATTGGTCTCATACTCTCATCTCATGTACAACGTTGTACAATAATCTATGATACGACTGGTGCACACCAAACAAGGAGAATTTGTATTTCTATGTATAGTTAGATAGTAGCTTGATCCCGAGTCTTTAAAGAAACCAATAAATAGTTTACACTTGCTTTATTTTGTAAGTGGGAAATAAAGTAATGTAAACTATTAACTCGGACGTAGGGAGTACATTTTAATGTACAAACCAGTCAGCAATCGGCATGATGAGAATTTTGTCATTCACATAGTTGATGATAATAAACCTTGATTTCCACACCAAAAGGCAAAAAATTAGAGACAATAGAATCATCTGCTGCTATTAAACTCAATTGGCAGTAATTTGTTAACTCTCACCACACAAACACTATGACGAGTTTTATCTGTAATTTAACAACAAATTCCTACTGGCACGGTTCATCTAGGGGCAAAATCGAGAAAGACAACAGAACCCTATTTAGCTGATTTAACTAACAATTCCGTATTGGCAAAGACCCAGAGAGTTGAGTAGTCACAAAAAACCAAAAGCTTGACTAGTAGTAGTGATCTTCACATCCTAACGCTTTGCCCGTGGCTTGGGTTTAACCTCGGCCTCCTGTATACAAAGGATAACAACAGAAAATTACAATGGAGGAAAGACCGAGATATAATTGCAAACCTGGTAGCATTACATCTAAATGTTTTTCAAAAGAAAAAAATGCATATAAATCATTTTGGAGCAAATCAGATAACCAAAATGTACCTGAGTAGAGTGCAAAAGGATGTAACTCTTAGCAGCCGCTGGATTGTGATGTTCTGCGCCTTTACTCCAGTCATAACACACCTGCAATTCGTTTAAGTTCATCATCTTAGGAAGCAGCTATGGTGAATTGCAAACAAAGTATTGTGTCGTTACAAGTAAAAGGCAATTGCAAAAAAGGTTGTCATGGTGGGAATAAAAGAGATAATCATGGTCAGAACTCAAAATCCATCAATGGATGTGCATTAGGAAACAACTTGCAAAGAAGAAATCCTCCTCCGCGTCTCTACTTTTTTAGCTGTGTGTCCGAGACAACAGTCGAAGATATGGGTATGGAATCTGTACTCAATCAACAACACTCCCAACACTTCTGACAAAAGTGGAGAAAAGAAGGCCAATACGACAAAAGCCTTATTTCTCAAACATCGCTTTAGTTCACTAAAAAATTTGAGCTTTTCCAAATTGTAACTGCATTTTTGTCTGGAGGACGTTTTCCCACAATGTATTCTCAGTAAGGACGAGGTCACATGTCCAGAAAGTTCAGTCAAGCCGAGTCCAGCACATGAATATGTATCTGTGTGAGTGTGTTCAACACTGCTACCCAAGTCTGAGGACCATAGTAGACTGACAAAAAAGGTAATGGAAACCATTTCATGCACGTGCCTTTTTCTTAACATGTAACTAAACGCAACTTAAACTGCCCTCTAAACATTCATCATAATCTTTATTTTGTTGCTCTCGATTCTTTCTTGTCTCCCCCTCCCCCTCACTCGGCCCTCTCTTTCTTTTCTAGCAACAATCCCTATGACGATTCATGTTACTGAAAAAATTAGTCCGTGGTAAAATAGTATGTTATCTCTATGGAGTTAAAACCGCATCACTCTGAAGTGAAGTACAGAAAACACACCGAGTAAGCATATATTGAGCCATCATTGTTAAAAGCGCCGCACGGTATAGGTTGGTTGCATCTGGTCATGGCCTGAACAAAAAAAGGTTACAAAGTAAGCCTTTGAGCAAGATTTGGAACATTAATTGAACATGTGGCACCATAAAGAACATAAAGACTTAAGGTTTAGTGGGGTACCTAAATTTTATTTGGAAGCAACAAATGCATGTATGTGAGTTACAAATCATTTTTTAGAAATAAAAAGGGTACTGCACAATGGCATTTGGCACAAAAGAAGTTTCGCAATCGAGGAAAAGCTAAAAACACTTCAGGTCTCAGAACGGGAGATAAGCAAAGACAGATGCACATCAATGATTAAAATCAACTATTGTATGTGGTCATTTACACAAAACTAGTCAGAATACGTTTAAAATAAACACGTTAAACCTCACCTTGAGACGCTGCTTGCTATCTTTGTCCCAAAAGTTGAATGCGCCATCAGATCCAGCGGTAGCAAAGGTGTGGTGCACCTGAAGTGGAGCAAAGTCAGGCATTGTTTTTAGTTTGGACATCAATCAATACTGGGAAGAAACTACTTGAGATCCACAGAGCTTGAGGAAGGAAATGATATCTAAAATGAAAAGGTGCAGCTGCACATAATAATCACAAAATGCTATTGTGTGATCGATTTAAATAAGATCATGAGACAGAATCACAGATTCAATATCCTATCCTCTGTAGGCTTTGTCACTTCGTCAGTGCTAATTAGACCACGCAAACGGGTAATTCAAGTCGGGTCCGGGTCATTCTAGTCGGGTCATTTCCAGTGCTTTTTTTTTAACCTCATTTATAAATTTCAATGGCACTCTCCCAGCCCCTAGAAGGATTTGACTATTCTGTTTTCTCGATTGATCAACTACATAATATTTAGTGTAACTTCAATTTAGAAACAATGCTGCAATTGAATATTGGCCTTCCAGCATTTTCAGCATAATTATAGTTACTACTTACAACAGAGTACATAACAGTTAGCATAAGAAAGGCCTCTACCAGCAAAATGACGAAACACATTTTCACCATGCAAACATGGCCTTCGTTGCTATAAAAATGAGAAGCACATAGCGGAACGATTTTCATTAAGAAAAGTATTAAAATTTACTACTTACCGGATGGAAATTTATCGAGTTGACTGAAAAAATATCATTGCCATCCCTATGGCATTTGAAGGTGAAATTCTTGGTTTGCTGTGCATCATCAAGGTGATGTACACCTACTCTTCCTTCAATCGATCCAACCTATGACCAAAAGAAAGGTGAACAGTTTGACAAAATAAAATTTTGGGAGTTAGGCTTGCCAGACATTACTTGGACAACCAAGCATCTACATAAAAGCTTCTAAACGACCAAAATAACAAACAGGAAACATGGATTAAAAGGGGACTCCATATCAGTAACTCCATAAGTAAATGCTGATGCATACCAAGAAGCCTTGCTTATCAGGAAAGGCAGCGACACATCTCGTCTGGTACTTCAAGGGTGATTGGATCCTTTTGAACTCGGTCTAAAACAAGAGAGGTTAAAATAAGTAAAGGTAAAACATGAAGGTAGTCTGCGTTCTGATGCACTACAATAAATTGTCAGATGTTGCAAAGTCAAAATGCCGAAACAAAGGTACCTGTGGTTTCTGCAAATCAAAGATAACAACGTTTCTGTCTGCTGTTCCCACAACCATTAAAGGATGCACCACAGAGAGAGAATAGCATCGATCAGGTAGTTGCTGAGTGTGCACTGGATTTTGCGTTCTTGTATCCCAGTACCTACCAGACAAGATCAATTAAAACCCTCATTGAGATGAAAAGTAAACTAATGATAACAAACTTTGTACCAAAGTGAAAACCAAAAGAACATTTATTCTTAAGAATACTAAAACAATAAAGCAACCATTCACTTACAAGCAGTTGAACCCTTGATAAAAATCTTGACATGGAACTTTAATTAATTGAGATAACAGATTAATAGTTGTTCCTTGGTAAAACAAGATACTTTATCTTATATGATTGCTAATTTGCATAAGGAGTGTCAATTAGTTCTTCCGCGTTAAAAGATAGTGAAACAAAAACTTTATCATAAAAAAGAAACCCAGTTTCATAATAATACTGCATCCTAAAATGTTCTATAATCACAGAATATATGATTTCTTGGTCATCTATGATTTATTCCTCCATGGCCCCATTCCATTGTCCCTTTTTGATCGACAACTTTAACCAAAAATTTCTCCAAATATATGTAAGGGTTTACTTTCCACATAGTTTCCGAATAAAAACGGTTGGATTCCATGGATCAAAAGTTCAAAACAGAACTACAATTTTCAAGGGAAACATCTGCACCCCCTCGCCAATCTAGTAAACTAATTTCATGTATACCATTATGATTCATTCCTCCACGGCCTCATTCCATTGATATTGTCCCTTTTTTATCGAAATTCAACCAAAAATTTCTCCAAATATATGTAAGGGTTTACTTTCCACATATAGTTTCCGAATTAAAACGATTGGATTCCATACATCAAAACAGAAGTACAATTTTCAAGGGAAACATCTGCACCCCCTCGCCAATCTAGTAAACTAATTTCGTGTATACCATATGTAAATCAAGTCGAATAGAAAGCTTACTTGATGGTTTTGTCCCAGCTTCCTGTAGCTAAGAGGCTCATTTCAGGGATCCAAGCAACTTGGCTGACAGGTGCTTCATGCATAGCGACAATCACTGGTTGGGAACCAGACAAAGGCCACATCTTGACTTGTTTATCACAGCCACCAGAAAAGACTGTGGTTCCATCATCTTTCCAAGCGGAGCACAATACCTTAATCATAGATAATATATAACATTGTCAGTCGCGCTGATTTATTAGCTAGGTACAGAAATAAGTCGTGACATGAAGCGACAACTTACAGGCTGTTCATGTGTGATTGCTGCTTTAGCAGCACTGCCAATAGCCATGCCGTTCTTTGTTACCTCCCAGCATCTTACCTGTACGTAGTGAATGTTAGTTATACTTGTTATCTTGGGTTAACTCGTGTTTACGAAAAAAGGTGAAGGTAATTAGAGGAACCTGGTTATCCCAAGAAGTAGCAATGAGATAATTGGCCTTAGGGCTAAAGCAAAGACTTGAAACGGAGTCTCCTGGAGGACTGACAACCTGCGACCGAATCCGTTCAAAAATCAGACAGTAATTCCAGATTTGCAGGCCAGGTGAAAAAGAACTAGGCATTCAAATATATCAATTTTGGGGTAAACAGAATTTATAGCATACAAGTAGGTTTGGTAGCGACCTAAAACCAAAGCGAGAATCAAGAAGCACGGTACATGAATTGATAGCATTGTTTAAGATTGAAACTTAAAGCATTAATCTCTGACAAGAAACAATGAGTCAGAGTGTAGAAGCAGTAGTGTAACTAACTAACTAACTAACTAACTATCATCCGTCAATATACACAAATTCTAGAATAAGACGGTCTCGCTGTGAAACAGTCAATTATTACAATCAATTAAAGAGTGATGTTTATAAAATTGAACCGTGACCGTCTTGTTACACATGAATGAATATACGAGTACTCGTATTATAAGAAATCGTGTTTATGAATATCAGATTAATTAATGAGATTGTCTCAATTGCATTAATAATAATAAAGAAAGAGAAAAGGGTAAATAGGTACCTCAGCAGATTTATTAGGGTTGTGAGAAGTATTAGAAGCAGGAGTTGTTGACCCAAATGCAGACATTGTTACTCAAATTGAAGAAGAAACCAGAGTTTGTAATTGTAATTTGGGGGAAATTGAAATTGAAATTGAAATTATTACAAGAAATTTGATGAATTGAAATTGAATTGAAAGAGAAGAAGCGAGGAGAAGTAAGTTCAAAATTGGGAAGGAGGGAAGGTTTTTATATGGAAGTCGACCCCTCCTATCAAGCTCCACTTTAACGCTATACACTTTTCTATTTTGCTGTAATGCTCCAATTCAACGCACAACTCTATACTTCATGGCGTAAAAATTTGGTAAATTTTTTTTTACAGTTTCCGGCTTTCCGCTAATATTTTTTTTTTACTATTTTTCATTATTCATAATCTGCCACTAATCCCGGTTATTAAAGGGACTTGCTAAATCCCGTGTAAATTTTCTGTTTTTTCCGACTTTATCCCTCTCATTTCAACTATCCAACTCTAAAATAATTTAGGATAGAGAGGGAGAGGACACCATCGTGCAATGGCGGCAACGCACGACCGGCGATAGTGCGGGCTTACATGACACCCAACGACGCAATGAATTCGAGCCATTTACCACTAGCGACTACTCAAGGCCGCATACAACCACCGTTCGACGCGCGGAAACTGAGGAGGGGAGTTGGGTCGGTTGGGGACGGGGCGGGTTCGACGCCAAAAGAACTCTTGGATCGAAAAGTACGCAAGACTAGGAATGGCGAAACGGTGTTACTGAAGGTGTTGTGGTCTAATCACAATAATGTGGAAGAAGCTACATGGGAAGCGGAGGAGGTAATGAGAGCGCGATACCCACACTTTTTTGATCAGGATGTGGTTACGGGGTCGTAACCATGTTCTTTTAAGGGGGGTGGGAGATAAGTGCATGCATGAAATTTGGGACAGTTTTAGGTTGTTTAATAAAGTTTTGAGTCGGTTGGTGGCGGTCTTTTGAGTCGTTAGAGTTGTTATTAGTCTTTTGTTTGGTACGTTGATGCTTAGTGTCGGGCATGTTTTGCTTTTGTTTCGAGCTTAGGTGTAAACTTCGGGGACGAAGTTCGTTTTTAAGGAGGGAAGACTGTAATATCACAGGTTTATGACCTTAGGGTTACTCGGTCGAGTAGGCTGTCTGGTGTCTCAAGTTTGGGTTCTGTCGTGTGGGATCTCGGTCGAGTACATCGAGTACTCGGGCGATGTAACACTCCTGGATATTTGTCCCACATCGGTAGAATGTGGGTGTGTGTGGAGATTTGTCCCACATCGGTAGATTATGGGGTTTGTGGTATATTTATAATAACTCTCACCCACCACTTAGTAACAAGATCTTGTGCTTTTGGGCTTAAGTGAGGACAAAACATGCCCAAAAGTGTGTACGGCCGTGGTGGGCCGGGTTGTTACAGCCGAGTATGGCGTACTCGGTCGAGTACATTGAGTACTCGGTCGAGTACATTGAGTACTTGGGCGACTGACCGAGTATCCGGTCTGACGAGTTAGTTTCCGCGGTTTTGGTAAGATAATTGGAGAAGTATATAAAGGTGAGATAACAGTTCTTAATCATTTCTTAAACCTAAGCGATGTACAACTTCTCTAATCATCTTAATCATTTCCAAGGCGGGATTCATTAGATTTGTGAGCTTTTACATTCCTTGTTCGTGTTGATTTCATCGGTAAGCATCGTATTCTCATTGTTGTCATTATGATTATTGTTGGTAAACCCTAAATGAGATGAATTGGATATTAGGGCAGATTTTGATTGTATATGTTATAGGTGACTAGTTCATAGAGGAGCCTTTTTTATTGCTTGCTGTGATTGATTGGATTGCGAATAAGGTAGGGTTTTCCCTACTCAGTTGGTTGTGTAATCCTCCCCTTATAGAAAAGTGGGTAAGGCATGCTACTGTTCCTTATGAACAGTTCGGTGAACAGTTGAGATTGGCTGGGCCGGTTTTGCGGGTGGGTGTTGTTCTCGGGTTGGTTCAGCCCAATCGTTTCATTTGCTTGGTTTTGCTTCTGTACACGTCTTCCATTCTCCTCCCCTCACATCTCTTCCTTACTATCCCAGTCTCTCTACACTTCATCATCTCCTTTCACCATCTCACCTCACCTTTTCGTTTGCCTTTCACCATTCCCTCAAGGTAAGTCATCTTTATTGCTCGTCTTCTTAATTGGGAAGAAAAGGAACAACATCAACAACAACAGTGAAGAATGTCTAGAGTTTATAAGGTTTCAATATTTTCTGGGTATTTCTGATACTTTATAGTTTAATTTTAATTTGCTTTTGATTTGAATTTTGGGAGTTAAAAGTGTCAATCTTTTTTAGGTATTATGAATAATTTTAATAGCTATTGATTTGATTTTTAGGAATTAAAAAGCTCTAATCTTTTCTGGGTATTCATTTTATTGTGTAGAGATTTATATTACTTCTTTCCTTTTTTTCCTTTTTTGTTCAATTTTTTTATCTGTTTTCTTTTAATATGCACGAGTTCTTTGAGAGAGCAGCAATACCACTTCAATTTTCTTTAATTTTATTGTGATACCCAGGTACCCCAATCCTCCTCTGAGATCGTTTATCCGCATCCGACAATTCAGCAGCCCCTTTTTATATCCTTCACAGAAGTTTCTGCTACTGCTAATACAGCGTCCGATTCACAATCTAATAAGACTCGCATGCGTTGGACACAAGAACTTCATGAAGCCTTTGTTGATGCTGTCAATCAGCTTGGTGGTAGTGAAAGTATGTTTCCCCTCTGCTATTAGTCTATTTTTCTATTTACAGATTGTAAAGCCTTTTGGAGTTGTCATCTTAATGATTTATGTTTGATTGCTTCATTTTGTGTTCTAATTGACGACATCCGCAAGAAAGATCACATCAGACATCATCATCAAAAAGTGTTTTAGCAAGGTTTATTTTTGTGGGATTCAATTTCATTGTGGTTTACATCTGTTAATTGTGGTTTTAATTGGGTGTATTTTGACCAGGATACTTCATTTCAATGTCTTGGTTTATGATGACGGTGGCAGCGCAACCCTTGATCACGAGGCCTTGACGTGATTGTTTACAATTTTAGATGACTGCCTTTCGAGTTTGGGAGGCCGTTTAGTCAATCTTAGGCTTCTTTTCTTAACTGTTT